>JAULJZ010086292.1:0-34084 GCA_032270985.1 Heliamphora pulchella
TCCAGCGTGCGAGGAAGAGAGGGAGTTAATATCAAAGCTAAGGTCTTTGAACAGAAGGATTAGTAGAGGTAAGAGGATTTCTAGATTTGTTAGAATATCCTCTTTAGAGTCTTTCATTAAAAATGGATGGAGCGGCAAGCAGTCAGTATCGTACCCCCTTTGCTTATCGAAGAACGAGGAATCTGGGAGGCATGGATTTAAGCGTAATTATCGTGAACGTGCTCCTTATCGTCCTTATCCTGGACGTAGACGTTATGTGTAAAATATTCCCAGGTATATTAAAAGGACTAAGAGGAGTGCTAAGAAACTGCAAGTATATGATGAACAAATGAAGGAGATATTTTTTAATAATAAAGGTGTGTCGAGGTTGCTTAATGGAATTGATTTGGGCAATAAGAAGTCCGATCGCTAATCAGATAAAATTGTTGTGAAGGGGATAAAATTAATTGGGAATGTATCTCTGGGGTCTGAGGCAAAGAAACTTCGTGCTATACAGCATGTCCTATTGTTCATCGTAAGTGACAACGCCCCATCAGATGCTGTTTCGACAGCGGACAAGATGTTTATTGGTGTTGGTGAGGGTAATCCAGAGACCTGGATATTGGACTCAGATCAATTCAATAGATTTCGGATGCTGAAGAAACTAAGGTATAAGCTTATCGGTGGAAAGGATGGTGAATATGTTTGCCATAGATTAGAAGTTGTGGACCGCTTCTATCCTATTGATGTGTGGACAGATTACAAATACACGTTATTAGGAAACGTGAGAAGTATTCAGAAGGGAGCTCTGTACTTAGTGGCTGCTACTGTAATTTCCAAAGTGTGTAAATACACTTTAAGATGTCAAGTGTATTTTAAAACTGTTTACTTTATTTATGTTAGTGGGTAAATTAATGCCTCTTTTGTTGTACGTAATGTTCAGGTATATGGAGGTGGACGATATAAAAACCGATGTTATGGAAGGTGTATCAGCCAGTGATTTCACTTCAATAGAACTTGCATTGCCTAATTTGATTTATCAATTGAGATTGAGATACGGTCAAAAGAGTATAAAGATGGATAAAATATTAATAAAATACTCACCTTTATGTGCTCCCAATGCCAGTGGGTTGGTTAGAGTAAATGTGTATGACCAGAGATTATATGGCAATGGTAGTCTACAAGCTTATTTTTTCTTCCCCGTAGATTGTCAGTGTGAGTTAATTTATTATGGAAATGGATATTGTTCTATTAATGATAAACAGGTCCCATGGGTGGTTAAGTTTCAAGTTTCAACATTTTGCGACCTCGGAGGTTGGTAATGTTTTGGTTGTGTTGATGACCTCTATTTTTGCTTAAACTTAGAGAATAGTTTTAAGTTTTTGCAATGCAGAGATATGGATGTTCAGCTCTGTGGAGCTTGTTACGTGTAGATCTGGTTCAAACCTAATTCATTTGGGGTTTTAAGCAGTTTTTAAATTCCATTCTTGGATTCTGGTTCCATTAATCCAGTCCTTAATTTTAACGACATGCGGTGTGGAGTTAATCAAAATGAGGGTTTCCTCTTCTCACCGAGGGGGTTGGTATTTTAGCTCTGTGAAAAAAGGGTTTTTTTTGTGGGACGAGTTGGATTTTGTTCCAATGAAGGAAGGTGATAACGGGAGGATGAAGGGGGTGGTGAAGTGGTTCAACGATCAAGAGGGATTTGGTTTCATCACACTCGACGATAGTGGCGAAGATTGTTTCGTCCATCATTCCTCGATCCGAGCCTAGGGTTTTTGGATTTTGAACCACATGTGGAAACTCAAAAAATTCAATTTCGGTGGAGAAGATGCTTGGTGTTGTACGCGCACCAGTTGCAAGTGGGCTGTTTTAAGGCACATGGGTGTGTGAACAGTGGGAACTATGTTCTGATCTGCCAAACCACCTGGGTTTGAAACCTGTGTGCTGGTATCAGGTGGTCAGTTGTTTTCGTGCAGCGTAGGCTATCACTATAGGCCTCGATTGCCGACTGTGTAAGCTTCCAGCTGCAGCTGATCAGTTAGTAAGTTTTGCTTTGGGCTGTGTACAAAGTTTTTCAGCCATGTTTGGCAGAGGACCAGCTGTCCTGTGCGTTTCAGATGCTTGGTTGATGCCCTGATTCTATTTTGGTGCTTCATTGTGGGCTATGTTTATAGTGGTGGACCCCACTGGTGGTTCAAATATGTTTCTAGTGTGGGTAATGGTGGGACCTATGTGCTTTACAAGTCATATGGTTATTTAATTATAGCAATTTAAGTATCTTAGCACGTAAAGCAAAATGGAGTACAACTTTGGTTTGGCAGTGCTATATATATATATATTTTATATAAAATATATTACTAGTGGTGCAACGGAGTTTGGAATTCCTTGGTACAAGTGGGACCTGCCAAGCTCCCTTACGCAATTTGGATATTATGATTATGGATTTTAGCAGGATTTTCTTTTGCACTTAATTCTGGAAATGGTGGTTCCACAATTGACTTATTTTCTTAAACCTTTGATGGGGCCCATGGTTATCTTATTTTGGTGGGACTAGAGTGCTTTCTAGTTGCTGCCCAGTTTGGAGAAAGACACCATGTTTGTCACGTAGTGGGCTTTGGTGTGAGCTAGGCCACTATTTAGCTAAATCAGTTATCAGTGGTCCTCAATTGCTTCTGTTGTTTGAGCTATTATATGGTTGGGAGGGGCTCGAGTCCTTATCTGGTTAGGCTACATAGGTTAGGGTGCAAAGATAGGGCCGATGGTGGAGTTTCTTGGGTGCTAGCCTACTATCTCCGATCCAAGAATTCTCTTGGGGCTGTTCTATCTCTTGTTCCTTAGCGTCGTGGTTTGAGACTAGCTTTCTTTAGCCTCCTGAGCTAATGGGATTTTGAGGTCTTCTTAGCCGTATTATGATTCTTTGATTGGAATTCTGAGGAGTCTTGGGGTGATCATTGATGGTGTTACCTCATGACTATTGTTTTGGGAACTATCTTTGGTATGGACTTATTTCATCACTTTAGCAAGGGTGATCTTGACTCTATCCTTTCCTCCCTTGAGTTTGGGGAGTGTGACTATATCTGAGAGACTGAGTTTACCTTGGTTGGGTTTTGGGATCTACTCTTCTCCTTAGTTAGTTCTTCTTTTGAAGTGCTTTTTGGGTTTTTGGATGTCCCGTTCTACTTGTTGGATCTTTTTTTCTCTTGTTCTTGTCTAAATTTTGGAGTCTATTACCCTTTGCGGGAGCCAATCTTCCACAGGGATTAGAAGTTTTTTAGTTTTTTGGTAGGATTTTTGGGTCTTTCCTTTGTTTGAATGCTTGTGCTTTCCTATCTTTGCAGGATGTGCATGGTTTTTTGTTTTATTAGGATGTTTCCCCCACTGTTGAGCGGGGGTTGAGTGTGTTTGTGGTTGCTTTTGTTAGGTCTTGTTTATTTTCTTAGCTAGTCTGGTTGCTAGGAGGACTTCTCCTACATGTTGTTGATGTAATTACCTGCGGTATGCCCCTTGTAAACTTGTACTTTTTCTTTTCTTTTATGTTACAATTAATTACCAAAATAAAAAAAAACACACTCCAAAAAGTGTCCATTTCCATGCAACGCAATGGTATTCTGTGATTTCACTCCTTTTTGTGCACATTTTAAATAATATGCGTTTTTGTTCATTTTCGTGCAGAAAAAAACAAACACATTCCAAAAAGTGTTCATTTTCGTGCGTCATGACAACATTATGCATGTTTCTGTATCTGCATGCGAAAAAGCAAACACACTTCAAAAAATGTTCATTTTTTTTTTGATGACGGAAGAACCACCTCAAGGTAGGGCCCTTTAGACCCAACCCTAAGGCATAAACCTCTGGATACCTGCAATCACCCCTAAACCACAGGTATCGGTTAAGCCAGGGCGCTTCCAGCGGGAGTCAAACACAAGACCTCCAAGTTTATGGCTGGTCCCAGTGACGACCTTAAACTGCTGGGCTACCTTAACGGGTTAAAATGTTCATTTTTGTGCAGCACGATGACATTTTGCATTTTTATTCATTTTCGTGTGAAAAAAACACACTCTGAAATGCGTTCCTTTTCATGCACAGCGATGATTATGCGTTCTCATTCATTTTCGTATAGAAAAGAAAACACACTCCAAATAGCGTTCATTTTCGTGCACCGCGATGAGATTACGCACTTTAGCTCATTTCATGCAAAAAAGTAAACACACACCAAAATAAGTTCATTTTCATGTCATGTGATAACATTATGCGTTGTCATATATTTTTGTGCACATTGACGACATTATACATTTTCGTACATTTTCGTGGAAAAAAGCAAAAACAAAAAAAAATTAGTTTTTGTGCACCGCGATGACATTATGCGTATTCGTTCATTTTGTGTGGAAAAGCAAACAAAATCTAAATGACATTCATTTCGTACGCCACAAAGACATCATCTATTTCGGATTATTTTCATGCAAAAATGAAAACACAAACCAAAAAGCGTTTATTTTCGTGCACCGCAATGACATTATGCGTTTTCATTCATTTTGATGCGTAAACCTATCGCACTCCAAAATGTGTTCAATTTTGGGCACCGCGATGGCATTATGCATTTTTGTTCATTCTCGTGCGAAAAGCTATAGCACTCCAAAAAATGTTATTCTTCGTGCACTGCGATGACATTATGTGTTTTTGTTTATTTGCGTGCGGAAAAAGAATTCACTCTCCAAAAAGTGTTAATTTTCTTCCACCACAATGGAATTATGAATTTTCGCTCATGTTTGTGCATGTCGCATACATTGTGTCTTTTTGGAATGTGTTTGTTTTTTTCTGCACGAAAATGAACAAAAATGCATATTACATTATGCATTTTCGTGCACCCTCAATTACATTATGCATTTTCGTGCATTTGCATGTACAAAAAGCGTTCATTTTCAAGCAAAACATGACATGACATTTTAATTACCAAAAAAATGATGACAATTTGCAATTTTGTTCATTTTGGTGCGAAAAAACCAACACACTACAAAATGTGTTTGTTTTGGTGCATTGCGATGACATTATGCGTTTTTGTTTATTTTCATGTTGAAAGTAAACATACTCTAAAAAGCATTCATTATCATGCGCCGCAAATGGCGTTATGCTTGTTCGTGCAGAAAAGAAAACTCCAAAAAGCATTCATTTTTGTGCACCGCATTGACATTATGCTTTTTGTTTACTTTCGTACGAAAAAAAAAACACACTCCAAAAAGCGTTCATTTTTGTGCCCCGCATTATACATTTTCATTTATTTTGATGCGTAAACCTATCACACTCCAAAAAGTGTTCAATTTCGTGCACCGCGATGGCATTGAGTTTTCGTTCATTTTCGTGTGAAAAAACTAACAAACTCCATAATACGTTCGTTTTTGTGCATTGCGATGACATTATTTATTTCCGTTCATTTTTTTGTGTAATTAATTGTAACATAAAAGAAAAAAAAATGTACATGTTTACAAGGGGCATTCCCGAGGTAATTACATCAACTAACATGAAGGAGGAGACCTCCTATCAACCAAACTACCTAAGATAACCAAACAAGACCTAACAATATCAACCACAAAACACTCCCAACCTCCGCACAACAGCGGGATAACTTCCTAATAAAGCAAAAAGAAAGCCTGCACATCCCACACAATATAGGAAAGCACCAGCATACAAAGAAAGGATGGAACCAATAAACATGCCAAAAAACTCAAAAACTCATAATCTTGGTTGAAGATTGGCTCCCGCAAAGGGTAATAGGCTTCAAAATTCAAACAAAAACAAGAGAAAATAAGAGATCCAACAAGTAGAACTGGCCATTCAAAACCCCAAAAAGCTCTTAACACCTGCCGAAGCTTGGCTCCTCGAAAGGCTCCAACCCTCGGACAACAGAACAACAAAGATCAAAATAAAGGTCCAAAGACAACCAAAGGGGAACTGTTGAAGGTCAAAGAGTAAGGTTCCCGAAGTAGATGGGCCCCTAACTAGCTAAAAGAAGCTATAGATAGATCAGCCCTAGAAACCTCCAGCTCAGATCCTGCCAAAGAAAAATACCAACTGCCCCTGCGCATAAGGTAGCCAAACAAAAGCGGTAGGCGCCCCAACAAGTTAGCAAGAAGCTATGGGCAGAAAAGCCCTAGAAATCTAAATAAGAGAAAATCTAGGCCATCCCAAAAGAAAACTCTACCATCTGATCTAGATGAAGCAAACCATCAGCTAAACCCTGCTCAAAGAACCACCAAGTACCTTGTGAATAGCATGCCTTAATGGAAGGACGTCTATTATTCATCATTTGTCCAGAAAGGCCAATTCTTATTAATTTTACTATCTAGGAAACTAATTATGCTAAGTAAAATTAAATAGCTGATGTAACTTCGACCCAGTAGATAATAGCAGCGGCTCAAATGGAGATGATTCTATTATATACAGTTAAGTGTTAACCACCACCTAATCCCAAATCAGTCGCTTCGCAATGAACCCTTCAAATAGACCCTTCAAATGGAGAAGTGATCCGCACTTACAATTATCCAGAATTATCCCTAAAATAGGTTTATACTGGCGATACCGCAATTAACCTATCCAATGAGGAGGAAGGCCTTACTACCAACACGCATAATTTAATTATATCGCCTACAAATTTGGTGATGGAGATCGCGGGATTTATTTGTAAATAAATTCTCTCCCACTTAGATTTTTAAAATATTTTTGAGGGTTATAAAAATTCATTTAATTAAAATAAATTTATTAATTTCAAAAACCACACGATCAGAAAGAGTCCAAAACTTTTTTCTTTTTTTTGGATAATTAATTATAACATAAAAGAAAAAAATACATGATTGCGAGGGCATACCCCAAGAATTTATATGAGTATCACTAGGAGCCTACGTTCTACGCATATTCAACAGAAAATAACCAAAACCTCACTCTAAGTAGGGGGAGCTAACAACGAAACATATTTCACGCACAACCCGCGTGGAAGGAAAAAAAACCTACATACAAGTCCGCGCACAACCCGCACGGATAGGAAAGTACCAACATACAAACAAGGGATAGAACCAATAATCATGCCAAAAAAACTAAAAACTCCTAATCCCTACTGAAGATTGGGTCCCACAAAGGGTAAAAGGTTCCAAATTTCAGACAAGAACATGAGAAAATAAGAGATCCAGCAAGTAGAACTGGTCATCCATACCCAAAAGTACATAAAACCTGCTGAAGCTTGGCTCCTTGAAAGGGCACTCCAAAAAAATTTTTCTTTTGGGTAATTAACTGTGACATAAAAGAAAGTAAAAAATTACATGCTTACAAGGGGCACAACCCCAGGCCTTACAAACACCACCAAAAAACAAACCAACCAAACAAACAAAAAAGGCTTTCAGCTTAGCCATAACCAGACAATAAAAAAACAACCAAAAGCCAATAAAGAGAGGCCACAATTTTCGCCCCATAATTTAGAAGATGGAAGAGGAAAAGACCAACCTTACATAAGTAATACAAAACCAACCACCTGAGAACCAACATGAAAAGCCTATACAATAAACCAAAGAAGGTACAAAACAAAACTAACTGCCCAAACACATAACAACCATCTTCAAAACTACAGCAACAGAACCCAAATAAGGCCACTACAGCCGAAATGAGAAAAGCTATCAACCCAAGATAACATAAGCCAATAAGCAAAGCTCCACTACAGCGGCAGAAGAAATCCAAGAAAACCAGGGAATGATCCAACAAAAAACTAAAGAAGGCATCATACATCAGAACTGAGCCTAGAAATCACCTGGCCCACTTAAAAAAACCAAACCTGAGAGGCAAAAGCCAAACAAAACCCCACAACTCACACACCCACACATGCACACAGGCCCTTACACAGCTGTAAGGGGAAGGCTAAAAAAACCAAAGAACCCATGGTAAGATACAAAAACCCAAGAAAACCAAAAACTTCTTTTCGTGTACACTATTCCAAACATTTCGATTTGCCAAACTATCTTTTCGTGTTTTAATTGATAACAAATAAAATTCGATGAATCCACAATTTTTTCTTCAATTTTTTTTTTTGGTAATTAATTGTAACATAAAAGAAAAGAAAAAATGTACATGTTTCCAAGGGGCATACCAAGGTAGTTACATCACTTACCAGCATAACAAAAAATATAAACTAATAACAACTACGACACCTAACCCCGCCTAATGGCCGGGATACATAACTAGAAAGCAAAACCATGCATGCCCTGCGTGGATATGAGACAACAAAATAACGAACTCGTCCAAGCACAACCCGTATGGGTAGGATGCCACCCAAAATCTAACTCGGCTGGCTAAAGCCACGCCTATACACCCAAAATTACTGAAAATAGAAGCAGTTAGTGAGGTTTGGATGCCCTCGCTTGTGGGGTTTAGATGCCTTCTTGGCACTATTGAGGTCCGTTTTTTGATTTCTGAGCAGTTTGAGTAATAGGTGCCAGTTGTCCTCTCGATGCTCTTGCTCTCTCCTTTTCTTGTCTGAATTTTGGAACCTGTGACCCTATCGAGGACTCGATCTTCAGCAGGAAGTACGAGTTTTTAATAAACCTAGCTTGTTCAATATTTGGATGTTAGCTTTGGCTTCTATTTTCAATAATTTGGGTGTATAAGCGTGGCTTAGCCAGTTGAATTAGCTTTTGGGTGGCGTACTACCCATGCGGGTTGTGCTTGGACAAGTTCGTTATTTTGATGTCTCATATCCAAGTAGTGTATGCATGGTTTTGATTTCTGGTTATGTATCCCCACCATTAGACCGGGTTAGGGGTCGTAGTTGTTAGTTTTCATTTTTTTTTGTTATGTTGGTAAATGATGTAACTACCTGGGGTATGCCCCTTGAAAACATGTACATTTTTTCTTTTCTTTTATGTTACAATTAATTATCCAAAAAAAATAAAAGCCAAAGCTAACTTCCCAATAATGAACAAGCTAGGATTATTGAAAACTCCTAATTCCTGCTGAAGATCAGTTCCTCGATAGGGTCACAAGTTCTAAAATTCAGGCAAGAAAAGGAGAGAGCAACATCTAGAAAGAGCATCGAGAGGACAGCCGGTACTTATAACCCAAATTGCTTAGAAATCAAAATTGGTCCTCAACAGTGCCAAGAAGGCTTCCAAACCCCACAAGCGAGGGAAGCCAAAGAAACAAATTCTCTACGCAAGAGAATCTTCGCTCAGAAAACCATCGAGCCTATCTTCGCATCCAAGCGAGTAAAAATTGAACACCTCCCCAACAATGTAAAGATTCGATAAGGCCACTAAGCACCAAAACAAATTCCATTAGCTCAAGAAACCAACAAACCATCTGATAATACACCTCTGTCCAAATAGCACTTACATGCTTAAAAACACTTTCATTGGCCAGCTATAGTACACACTGCTCAGCCCACCCTGGAACCCACTTGAAAGCAATCAAATACCAGCCTATAAAAAAATTAATATGTTGCGGCACTTAATTTCTTCAACCGAGCCCACCATGAGCTTCCAGCAAACATCCCAATGGGGCCCACCATTAATTACTGTTGATTATCCAAAACTGTGGGCCCACCTAATCAACTCCACGAAAATTGCTTTTCAGCCCACGGTATTAACAAATCGCTTTCCATGAAACCACGTTCTTGATAGGAAGATTACAGCAATTGCACTTTCTGAAGTGCATTGCACAAAAAGTCTGCAGTTACCCCAGTAGCCTCACAAAAATCGAGACCAATCGCACCAACAGCGCATAAAGCGCGTAACGTCTTCATCCTCAACAACACCTTGTAACTTTAATCTCTAACTGGTGAAACTACCAGATCTGAAGCGTGTAAACTCACTTCATCATTTCAAGCACAGCACACAAAAATCTGATTTAACCCTATTGATCAATAATGAACCAACAAAAAGCTCCGACAATTTGTAATTTCATAACCGGAATAAACACAAATACCATACACCTTTTAACACGTTTATGCACAGGCTTGACAAGATCAAAGCTAATCTTCACCGTTCCAGGATTGCAACAGAAGCTTTACCTACTGTAGTTATTCCAATACTGCTGGTATTGTGACTTTCAATCATCGTCTTCGCTGCGCGTGTGTGGGTCATCTTCTCCATCTAATTGAGCAGCAGGGGAAAACATCTAAAAACTAGTAAATGCTGACCTCACACTATCATGAGATCACTGCAAGAGCCCACAGCCATGAGTCATCATCATCAACCTTCGGAACCCCAACTCCATGGATAAACCAAAGAGCAAATTCCTCAACACAGCTCCACCTACAACGGTGTGGTCTGTAGCACTTAGAGCTTATACAATAATTCAAACCCTAAAGGATCCAAAACTTAAAAACCTTGAATCTAAGTCTTCGAAAACTCAGGTTGGACAAAAACGCAGCCATTAAAGCTAAACCAAAGTTCAGCCACTAACAACCTGAGATTGCCCCTTTCCACTTCATGGAAACATATCATGAGTTGGGGTGGGGCACCTTGGTTTCCCTTTCCTGCTTGTCTTGGCAACTGTTTTGCTGTTGTTTTTATTGTTTTGTTTGGTGTGTAGTTGGTGGTTTTTATGTTTAGCTTTTGCTTGGCTCTTAGTCTGCTATTTTGGTTTTCTTTGGGTTTGTAAGGCCTGGGGTATGCCCCTTGTATTCTTGTATTTTTTTCTTCTTTTTATGATACATTTAATTACCCAAAAAGAAAAAGAAACATATCATGAGTTGCATAAACATTCAGATCAACAACCACTCATAAACATCCAGCTCTGAACGCTAATCTCAACTCCAGAGGGTAGGCGTCTGGACCGAGAATCACCATGGAAGCCCTTGGGGAGAGCTTTCTCTAGGGAGAGAAGCTCTCCCCCTAGACAAACCATCGTCTACTCTACTCCAAGAGAAAACCAAAAAGAGACCTCCTCCGACCATCCATGTCTCTACAGAGCAATACTTTTACTTTGGAAGCCAGAGACGTCAAAACAATAATCATAACTTAACGATAAATCTATATAGCAAACAAAACACCATATTCTCCACTGCAAAAACCATGGAGGAACCAAATACTTGTGCGGACCATGAAGCATATATGCAAAAAAAACTCTAAGGTTTAAGCAACAATAGAGATGGTCAAACTCGTAACCAAAACGTTACCAACCTTTAAGGTCGCAAAAGATGAACTTGAATGCCTCATTTGGTAATGTTTACAGTTTTCTATTTTTTGTTTACAAAAAACAAAAAACATGTTTTTGTTTATTTTTTTAAAACAAATAAAAACAAAAACATGTTTGGCACATAAATGTTTGGAAAGTGGTAGTTGGAGGTTACGAATGAATGCAATGGTCGGAGGTCGTGGTCGAAGGTGTTATTCGATGATGATAGAAAGAGGTAGCAATGGTGGTCGAAAGTGGTGATTGGAGGCGGTAGTTGGAGCGTGTGATCGGAGGTGATGGCCGGATGGTGGTAGTCGAAGGTGGTGGCAGTATATGGTGATCAAAAATGATAGCAAGAGACGATGATCGGAGAGGGTGGCCAAATGTGGTGGTCTGAGGCGGTGGTCGGAGTTGGTAACTCGATGAAGTAGTCGGGGGTAATAAAAAAAAAAAGATACAATCAAAACTTATTTACAAAATAAGTGAAAACACATTTTTTTTTGTTTCTAAAGATTTTGTAAATTTTAAAAACTGTTTACAATTTTTTGAAAACAAAAATAATTACCAAACATGTTTTTGTTTACAATTTATGAAAAATTTAAAAACAAAAATAGAAAATAGAAAACATAAACGTTACCAAACAGGGCCGAAACAATCGAACGAGGAACCATTGCCCGGAGAAATCCCTAATCACTAGTCAGGCCACCATGAAAGTATCTTGCTGCTTGATTTGCCATGAGAGAGCCTTTGGGAGAGCTTTCTCTAGAGAGAGAAGCTCTCCCCTTAGCTGATAATGCAATTCCTTTTTTTTCCTTCAACTTTATTTAGGCACTTTCTTTATTTTTCAGGTTAGCGTCCTTTTGTTTGTTTTGTGTTCTGTTGGTCTAGCTTCTTCCTCCATTATTTTCAAATTGTGGGGGGGGAAGTTGTGGCCTCCGCTTTGTTGCCTTTGGTTGTTTGGTCTTTGTTTGTTGTTTTGTTCTGGCTTGGTTGGTTTAGCCGAAAGCCTTCTTCTACTTTTGGTTTTGTTTCCTGGTGTCTTGTGATCCCTGGGGTTTGCCCCTTGTGGGTTGTCCTTTTTATTTTCTTTTATGCTACAGTTAATTACCCAAAAAAAAGAAAATTAAATTTTTTGAATTAATTAAATTAACAGGAAAATATAAAATAGATATACATCATTCACGCAGTTCAAAAGAATATAAATGTAAGATATGTCCCAATTTTATGATTGAATAGAAACTCTGATGAGTTTCAACCTCCTGTTATGTAGATACGCTGTAAGAGTTTTTTTTTGGTAATTAAATGTAACATAAAACAAAAGAAAAAAATACATGATTACAAAGGGCATACCCCAGGCCATACAAACCACCACAGAAGTCAAAGCCAAAAGCAACCAAAAAAGGCTTTAGGCTAAGCCCCAACCAGCCAATCAAAACAAGAGGCCAGCACAACAAATGAATAAACACAAAAACAAACCCAACTTGGGTGCCTAACCCATAACCCCTGAAGAGAAAGGGAAAGAAAACCAACAAAAAAGGACACGACAACAGCATAAATAGATCAAGCAGCAACAAACCGCAGCAAACTGCAGCACCTAAACTACCCAAAAAAATTGCAGCACCAAAAATGAACCTTAAAACATTGCAGCAAGCCGCAAAACTACAGCAAACCAATACAGCCGCACAAAAAGATAGCTGAAGCAACAACCACAACATCAAGAAACAAAGCCATTTTCTGCCACAATCAACCGCAGCAACCCATGGCAGAAAAGGGAACCCACCACTACCAAAAACAAAACCAACCAAAACCCACAGCATCAGGAGATAAACCTGCCCAACCATATATGAGCAAATAGCAAGCCAAACAGCCAAAAAGGCTATGAACCGCAGCAAGCTAAACAGCAAGCAAACAGTAACAAACTGTCACTAGGGAAGGCCAGAACCGCAACAACCAAGCAAGCCAAAAAGGAGTTTGCAAAACTAGCCCCAAGCAAGGGAACCAACACAAAACAGAAACTATGGATAGCCCCCATAGATAGGAAAAAGAGAAATATACACAATCCTTATGAACAAGGGAACAGGCTATGAACATCCCTCATAGCTAGGAAGCAAAACAACAGAAATTCACAAACAAACCCAAAACCAGCTGTAGGAGTTTCAATCCTTTGAAACAGCTGCTTATCGATATCCAGATTGCATCAAGAATCTTTGATTTGCAGTGATATACAAATATATCACATTTCGATCAAAACATATCAAAAAAGTCGAGCTAAAACAGTCCGAACCAGCCACTACCACCGCCGGCCACCAGCACCACCGGCGCCGCTTATGCCGCCCGCTTCAGGCGGCTTTTGCCGCCACCCTTGAGCTCCATTTTCAACGCCTTTTTTTGAAAAATATCTCTCAAAAAATACTATTTTTTGTTAAAAAATTAGAACGAAAATAGTCCAAAAAATAGCAATCGAAAAGCCTCGAAACAAAATGATGCCGCCCTTAGTGCCACTACTGCCTTGCCACCACCCATTTGGGCTTTTCTCATGGTAGTTTAGGGTCCCATTTTTTATGAAAAATAGAACTAATATCCCGCAACATATTGCTTCAAACTACGCAAACTGATAAAAGAGGTTATTGCTAACAAAGAGGGACAAGCGCGAGTCATTGAGGCTAGGGGTCCTGTTATGGAGGTCCTCTCGGCGGAGGAGGAGACTCTAAGGCATGCTCGGAGTTTTTTTGATGATCCTTCTTGGCAATCCAACTTCACATGAACTGTCCAAGGTCAGGGAGGGGGCTTTCGTGATAGGGGTGGTGGGAGGTTTGGAGGTTGTCGGGAATTCCGATAAGTCCCAAGGTCTTAGGCCTCTATTGTTGTGGAAGGCTCTAGCCGTGAGGGTACAAATGGTATGGGAGAAGTTGCCCTGGATAAGGCGACTGCCCATAAGGTGTTTGATGATTTGCCTAAGCCAAAGTCGTGGGCATCTCTTCTTACCAACCGCAGTTCAGGAGCCTCCCTGGAGTTTGTAGAGATTAATGAACTACAGCCAGATGAGGTAACTATTGATAGTGCCTTTGTTGATCATAAAACTTGGGAAGATTGCCTTATGGGATATTTTCTTAATTCGCCTCTAGCTTTTGGTCCTGTGAGAGCTACAGCCCGTACTCTGTGGGGCCAGGATGGTTTGGTGGATGTTTTTGGCAATGATAGAGGTTTCTTCATCTTCGAGTTTAAGAGTGTTGATGCTATGAATTCTATGATGGATCGAGGCCCTTAGCATTTCTCAGGTAAGCTGTTGATTCTACAACGTTGGGAAAAATGGCTTAAGTTTACTAAGGAATCTATTTCTAAAATTCCTGTCTGGGTTAAATTACATGATCTTCCTCTTGAATTCTGGAATACCCAGTGTTTGAGTAGTATAGCTAGTGTGTTGGGTGTGCCTTTGTATTTGGATAAAGCTACTGACTATAAACAAAGGATCCCGTATGCTCAGGTACGTATAGAAATTGTTGTAACTAATCCTTTGAAGCATTTTATTACTGTCAAGTGTGAGGGGGAGACTGTTCTTGTTGGCGTGGAATACCAAAGCCTCCCGGCAGTCTGTGAGCATTGCAAGGCTTTTGGACATGACTTGAAGTGTTGTAAATTTCATAAGCCGACTGAAGGTCCTAAAGAATGGGTTCGGTTAGGAAAGGGTAAGGAGGTTGATGTTGTGGATGCTATCCCTAAACTTGCTGAATCTGTTGTGAGCATCCCTTCGTCCTCAAATCTTGTTCGCTGTGAAGCTCTGCCTAAACAAGTCCCAAAGCCTATGGACATTGAAAAGCCTCCCTCTATTGTGCAATCGGTTGAATCCCCTCAGCTAAGTGATGAGCAGATGATTGCCCCTTCTCCTCCCATTATTGAAAGTGGGATTACAAATGTGGTTGGTCGGACCCTTCTAACCCGTAGAAAATCGCCTCTGGAGATGGAACCTGTCTTAGTTGTAGGCCAAGGTACTGAAACAGAGCCTCTTACTCCGTTGGATGATCTAAAGCCAGCACCAGCCTTGTCTTCCCCAAATGGTTCAGCGCCAAGGAAGACGAACAGTAGTAAGAAGAAAAAGAAAAGGTTACTATCCTAAACCCCTTTTTTATGTTTATCTCTTCTTGAAATATCAAGAATTTGAATAGTTTTTTAAACAAAATGAATTGAAATTTTTTGTTAAGTCTTCCCAGGTTAAATTGCTTGCTCTTAATGAAACTAGGGTGAAAAAGGATAAGGCGGGCTTGATTTTTGAAAAAACTTTTCCTTCCTGGAATTTTACAAACAACTATGATTTTGGTGTTTTGGGTCACATTTGGGTTTGCTGGGACCCTATTTTGTCAATTTACAAGCTACTGATTTTGGAGACCAATGGATTCATGGGAAGGCCACTTTTTTGGAAACTAAAACTTCTTTTTGGGTTACTTTTGTTTATGGGCTTAATACTCATGTGGAGAGAGTTAGCCTCTGGCATAGGCTTGTCTCTCTTGCTCCTGAACTAACTATCTCCCTGGTTAGTGCAGGGAGATTTTAATGCAATTCGCTACCCGAATGAGCATGCTGGGGGGTGCGGGAAATGGCCTGGGTATATGGATGACTTCAATAAGTGCTTGTACGAGGCAGAGTTGGATGACCTTAGGTCTAGTGGGATCCAGTTTACTTGGTCTAATAACCAGCAAGGGGACAGTTTTATCAAGTCTAACATTGATCGTGCTCTTATTAATGAGGCTTAGGTTCTATCTATGTTGCAGTCTAGTGCGTTCTTTAGCCCTCCTAGTATTTCGGTCCATGCTAGAATTGATATCCTGATTGACTTTGGTAGAGTTAAGTCTAGGAAACCTTTTAAATATTTTGATTTCTGGGCTAAGAGCCCTAAGTTTACGTCCCTGGTTAAGGATGTTTGGCGAACTTCTATTGTTGAGTCAGACATGTATATAGTTTGTCAGAAATTGAGGTTGTTGAAAGTGCATCTTAAAAAGCTGAATCAGGACTTGTATAATGATATTTCTAATCGTGTGGCTAACCAAAGGACTATCATTGAGGACCTCCAGCTTAGGCTTGACTTGGCCCCTACTGATGCAGCCTTGTATGACATGGAGAGGGAGGCTTATAAATCCTTTATTGAGCATGTTCTGACTGAGGAAAGCTTTTTGAAACAAAAATCTAGGATCCAATAGCTTAATCTAGGGGATCAGAATTCTAAGTTCTTCTTCAAATCTGTTAACTTCCAGCGCAATAGGTCTCGAATTTCCTCGGTTATGGGTGAGGATGGGTGGTTCTTATTGAGAAACACCATATCTCTAATCACATTGTTGGCTATTACCAGAGCCTCTTGGTATGGACTCTAATATTGATAGGATCGAGATTAGTAACTTGGAGGGGTTTATCTCTAAGCGGTTGTCTCCGTAGAGTGTTGCTAGTATGATGAGAGATGTCTTTGAGAAAGAGATTCGCGTTACCATGTGGTCCCTAAAAAGCAAATAAAGCTGCTGGCCTGGATGGTTTCTCGGCCGGCTTTTTCAAAGATGCGTGGGATGTGGTGGGTCATGATGTTACTAAGGCGATTAAAAGCTTCTTTGATTCTGGCCGTTTCCTTCGGGGGATTAATACCACCCTTATTGCGTTGATTCCTAAAGTCCCTAACCCTTCATCCATTAAAGAGTATATGCCTATTTCTTATTGCAATACTATCTACAAATGCATTTCTAAAATCATTGCTAATAGGATTAAGGATTCTTTGGTTGAGATCATCTCCCCTGCTCAATCTGCATTTGTTAAGGGGCGGCAGATTGTGGATAATATTTTCCTTTCTTAGGAGCTCCTAAGGGACTATCACAAGCAAAGCCGCGGTCCTAGATATGCTCTTAAAGTTGATATCATGAAAGCCTATGATAATGTGCGTGGGGATTTTATGGTTAGGGTTCTTAGATGTATGGGTTTCCCAGAACGCGTGGTCAATTGGATTAAGGAATGTATTACGTCCCCTAGCTTTTCTGTTAGCATTAATGGGGAGCTTAATGGTTTCTTAGGCAAGGGCACCCCCTATCCCCTTATCTTTTTGTGATGGCCATGGAGGTTCTGGCTGGGATGTTTGTGAAGTATACGCAGGAGGTTCCTTTCAATTATCATTGGCGAAGTGGTAAGAATAAGATTGTTCATCTTTGCTTTGCTGATGACCTTATGGTCTTCTCTAAAACTAATGTTAACTCTGTGCGAGTTATTCGACAGGTTCTGGATGGGTTCCAAAAGCTATCTAGTCTGTCCCCAGCCCCCAAAAAAGTGACATTTACTTCTCCGGGGTTGATAGTGTTTTGAAGGGAGAGATTTTGGATGTTCTTAGTTTTTGTGAGGGTTCTCTTCCTGTTAGGTACTTAGGGATTCCCCTTATCACTACTAAGCTTGAATATCGGGATTGCAAGCCTCTCATTGATAGGATTGCTAGTAGGATTAAAGTGTGGACCATTAAATTTCTTTCTTATGTCAGTAGAGTCCAAGTGATTGGTTCTATCCTCTTCTCCATGTAGGTTTACTTGTCCTTGGTATTTATTCTTCCCAAGAAAGTGTTTCGTGAGGTTGAGAGTTTGCTTAGGGCTTTCCTCTGGAGTGGCCCTGAGATGAAGTCCTTGGGTGCAAAAGTTACCTGGGAGGAGGTGTGTGTCCCTCGGAAAGAGGGTGGCCTTGGGATTAAATCCTTGGTCCTATGGGGGCAGCATCAGTGGCCTTTCCTTTTATGTTTTTCGTTAGTTTCATGTTTGGTTGTTTGTTTGTTTGGTTTTGGTTTAGCCGAAAGCCTCTTTTCTTATGCTTTTGGTTTTGTTGTCTTGGTGGGGTGTTGTAAGGTCTGGGGGTATTCCGCTTGTAATCTTGTACTTTTTTTTTCTTTTCTTTTATGCTACAGTTAATTACCCCAAAAAAAACTTAGTAGGCCTGTTTTGGTTATAGGGAATAGATAATAATTTCGTCTATTATTCTGACTCTCTGTGCTAGTGCACTTTATGTGTATTGAACGGGACACATTGAGCTAATTAATTTTATATTGATTATATAAATTAATTCACATTAATTATTCAAAAAAATAAATTAATTCACAACCCAAGTTTATTATAAAAGTGCTTATACTCTTAATCCTGAAATAATTAATTATTTACGTATATTTAATACGTGTTATTTTGATTTATTAGATCATACGATCTTATATGGGTCTATATTTCCGGTGAGTTAGATAGCGGTATTAATTATATGGTGAATATTAATTATTAACAGAATCTACGTCTCGATTGTTCAGGATTGACGATACCCCCTTAAGAAAGCTTATAAGTTTTAATTGGGCCCATCCCTACTGGTGGATTTGATTATCCTGCGGTTAAATAAGTTAAGCAAAAATGCTTAAGGAATTTGAAGATATTTGAAAAAGGTTCTCAATTAGGGGATGGGAGCACTTAGTATGTGCGAACTAAGGTGCGAAAGTGTGTGCGACATTAAACCCGTCGCCTAGGGTATCTTTCTTCTACCCCGATTCATGATGGCAAGTCTTCTTGCGCATGATGCGAATCCACCTAGGGCTTCCTCCCCTAGTGAGGAGCTACGCACGGTCCCCGATTTGATTAATCCAACCACGATTGATGTTCGATCCCGTAGGTTTCCCACCCGAGTGGAACAGGGTGTTCTGGATGTGGGTTTTGCTCCGTCCTCCCCATCTGGTCAAAGGACGTCGACAAAGTTGAGTGAAATCTTCCAAGAAGCTAGTAAGTTCAGTATGTTCTCACTAGTGTCAACAAACTGGTGGATAATGAAGTGCAAAATGTTTGTGAGGGGTTGAAGCCGTTCAACGCCGAGATGCTTGCAAACAACGTATGACTGTTCGGAACACTCAACCAGTTGTTGTTCGGGCCACTCAATCTGATGGTGATGGTAAAGACCTCTCTAATGATGATGCTGATATTGACCAAGATGAGTTATTGCTCAAGATGGCACAACGAGATAAGGTTTTGGCTGAAAGCCAAATTGATTTGATTAAAGAAGTGATTGCTCACAAAGAGGGAAATAGTGGAGGTTCTCAGCCTAACGCTTGGGTATCTAGAGTCGACACTAATAATAGGGCTAAGGTAAGTCAGTATACATCTGTGGAAGCTACTCACCGTAAGTTTGGGTGGATTTCTAATGAACACTGGGACCCCATTCGGGACCCAACTTTTGTCGGACACAATGGAGGGATGCGAGGGAGAGGGGGCGGGCGATACCCTTTTCGTGATAGGGTGGCGCTCGTTTTGGGGGTAGGAGAGCTCTAGGGCCTTGCCTCTCCAACCCTGAGGAGTCTTAGTCCTAGGCAGAGGTGGTTGTAAACAAACCCTCACCACAGGCCGTGGGGAAGGGAACGATGGCTCAAGGTGCACACCAAGTGTTTGAAGTTAATCCGAAGTCAACTTCTCAAGCTTCGCTGCTTACGAACTGATCTTTAGGAGCACCTTTGGAATTTGTGGACGGTCTTGAATTTGATAGTATTGATATTGAGAGTTCACTAATGGATGAGAAATCCTGGGAGGACTGTCTAGTAGGCTACATTCTTGATTCTACCTTAGCTTTTAGGCTTATTCGAGCTCCAGCTAGGCCGTTGTGGGATCAAGAGGGATTGATAGAGGTGCTAGGCAACGATAGGGGTTTCTTCATTTTTAACTTCCAGTCCAAGGAAGCTATGGAAAACGTACTGGAAAAGGGTCCCTGGCACTTTTCGGGTAAGTTTTTTATTCTGTACATGTGGAAGAAGCGTTTTAAGTTTGCTAAAGAGGCCATCTCTTGAATTCCTATTTGGGTCAAGCTCCATGATCTGCGACTAGAGTTCTGGAATTCCTAATGTTTGAGTAGAATTACTAGTGTACTAGGGGTGTTTCCTACGCCAGAGTGTGTGTTGAGCTTGATGCGGCTAGTCCTCTAAAGCATTCGGTTACTGTCAATGTAAAGGGGACACCATTTTAGTGGGCATGGAATACCAAGGCCTAACAGCTATGTGCTCACAATGCAAAGCTTTTGGTCATGACACCAGGAAACGCAAGTTGCCTAAACCCGCTAAAGCACCCTCGGATTGAACTCAAGTTGGCAAGGGTAAGGCCATTGTTGGGGTGTCTAGATTATGGAGGTAGAGTAGTTGGCCCCATCCTCCTCTAATCTTATTCCATGCGAAATCCTTCCTACTAAGGCAACGGAGACAATTCCCGATGATACAATTGAAAATTAATGGCTTGAGGAAGTTCATATTGTAGTAGAGGAGACCCCGCAACAGCAACCTGTTCCGGACAAGCAACTTGATCTGAGTGCTGCTAGGACTCCTTTGGTTGGGCGGTCTACTCTTACCCGCAGCCAATCTGGTAAGGCGTTGGACCAAATTCTAGTTGTGGGGCACGGTACTGAGCAGGAACCCTTCACTCCGCTGAAGGATAGTGAGCCAGAGCAAGCCTCCTCTACTCCCCGAAACCAGTCTGGTAGGAAGATGAGTGGCAGTAAGAAAAAGAAGAAAAGGTACCTCTGTTAATTTTTTTTCTCTCTCAAGAGAGCTCTCCCCAATGCTGTAACAGTGCTGTTTTTAGCTTTAATGCACTGCTTTCATGGTGAATCTAGTTGCGAGTCTTTGGATCACACCCATGGCAATGGTGGGGGAATCTGAGAGTGTTTTGGGGCTTTGGCGCTGGATCTTGCTTATGTTTGTGTTTTAGCGCGTTCTACTTCTCCAAACAGAGGTTCGATTCTTGCTATTTTTGTCTCTTATGATATGAACCTGCATTCGATGGCTATTACTTATGGTTATTGTAAGTGAGATCATTCTTGGTTTAACCTATGTTTGGCTATTAGAAGTGAGGTCGGTCTTGGGATGTTTTGATATGCATTTGAAGCTTTCTGGTGTATCTAGATCAGGTCTGCATCTTGATACCTATTCTATTGATTTATTGAAGTTCTATTTATGGAGGATTTTGTCAAAAATCTGGTTCTCCGCCATTTACAATAGGTGAGGCTGATTTCAATTTTGAAAATGCGGCTTATAAAACTGGCTGTGGGTTTAAAGGTTGACGATGGTAGGTTTCTCATGCGCCTCAGTGCATGTGGGTTTTTTGGGCTACTTCCAGAGGTGGTTTTACACATCTGTGGGCTGGTTATATGTGAATGGTACTAGGGTTTACTGCAGCGTCGGGTAGTGTGTTTCACGAAATTGGTTTTCACAAACCGTGGTTGTTGAGTTTTTTTTTTTTTGGTAATTAATTGTAACATTAAAAAATATAAATTTCCAAGGGGCATATACCAGGTAATTACATGACTAACCAGTAGAAAAACCTCCTACAACACAGAAAAACCCAAACCCCCACGCCGAACAAAAAACATATACCACGCACCACCTGCATGGATAGGAAATTCCAACATATACAACAATCTAGCACAAAAAACTGGTCATCCAACACAATATAACAAAATCCTACTGAAGCTCAGCTCCTCAAAAAGCTCCAAACCTCAGCCAAGAAATGACCTACTCACCTAAGAAGATTTTCCAAAGAACCTTTATAAAGCTGAGAGAATAACCAAGCCTCCATGCTTAGGAGGTTAAAGGGACTTGTCCTCTAACCAATCAAGAAAACTGGCATAGCCTGAGCACGCGAAGAAAAGAAACCTCCATAGCCAAATAAAGGCTCTGACAAAAGAGCCCCCAAGGATCAAACCACAGGTCCAAAGAATAGCCGAAAGGGAACCATCAGAGGTATATGAGTAAAGAACCAGGGGTAGATGGGCCCCTAGCCAGTCAAAAGAAGTAATAACAGATCAGCCCCAGAAAACTCCAATTCAAAATTGGCCAACACAAATTACCAACCTACCCTGCGCAAAGGGTCGCCAAACATAAGCGGTGGGAGAGCCCTGCAAGTTAGCAATAAGTAATGGGAAGAACATCCTCAGAGAATCCAGCTGAGAGAAACCTATGCCATCCCAAAGGAAACTCAACCATCGGATCCAGACGAAGCAAGCCATCGGCTAGAACCCCACTCAAAGAACCACCAAAGGTAGCCAGCTAGAAGTACAGACAGAACCTCATCTGACCCAAAGCAACCTCAGCTCCTCAATAAGGCACACACACCCCGGCTGCAAAGGGGAGAAAGATGGGATATAAGAAAGCTCAAGAAAGAAAGAACCCAAAATAACATCCAACGGGAGGTATCAAGGAGCCGTCAAAAGAGACCTTAATTCAAAAGCACCCAAACAACATGTATGGTCACAAATTAGTGGGACAGACCCGCATTGCTCACTTCCCAACAAAACACATGCCAAGTGCACCACTAGATTGGAGAAGAGGTGCCATCCCACTAAAGTGTGTTACCCATACAGAAAATCACAATACCACTTAAAATCACAAAACCCGTTTTGTGCAAGCATTCACAAAACACTTTTGTGCAATGCGAGTCCCACCCAATAACCCAACAACATGTGTGGCCCACCGAAGGCTGTTGAGTTGTGCAAGTGGTGATGGGTCCAGGCGGGTAGTGGGCCGTTTGGGTGCCAAAAGAGTTTGGCTAGTGAAGTATCTGATTGGTGGCCCCCACTTGGCCCACGGGTGGACCCCACTCTCCACTAAGGGAAATGTGAATTATTTGCTGTCAACATGCATGTGAAACCATGACTAATCGTAAATAAATTGATGTTGTGTGCGACGCTATGTGCGACGCACGGTGGGAAATGAGTAGCGCAATTTGGGCGTTTTCTTCTCTGGGTCTCAGCGATGAAGATCATAAATCAATTTTGGGCTTTTGATTGTGTTGCATCTCAGAGCGCTATAGTTGTGAGGAATGCAAGTCCAACTAGGGTTTCTAACCCTAGAGAAGGAAATTCGAATATAAAGGAGTTTCCTCCCAGACGCGACACCAAACATGGGTTTTCTCAAGACCCACTTGGTGGGGACCGACCTAGGGTTCATCCAACCCGCTGTGAAGGAAGTAAGCCGTCGAACCAGATAGTCCTGGGTGGGAAGCTAAAAAAGATTGGGAAGACTGATCCGCGGCGTGATGCTCTGCTCCATGACCTGAGGTGTGAGATCCCATCAGAGAAATTTCATGGCTTTGAGAAGGTCGTGGCTAGGGCCCTCAACCATGCACGGCAAGGGCTTAACCCTCTTGATAAGAATCAGATTGAGGCCATTGCAGCTCTCATGGAGAATCTCCATGGAGAACAGCCAACAGGCCCCCCACTTTTAGGTACGAAAACCCTCTCTGATACTGTTGCGCATGAGGTTCCAGATGCTAGGGGTAAGGTAGAGGTTAAGCTTGTAAGCTTAATGGAGGATGGTAATCATAGAACAGAGGAGAGTTTTTCAAACTTTAGTCATTTAGGAGTTTTGTCGAGAGCGACCCACTCGGGTCCTCTCCGTGGAGTTGCTCAATCGGGGACAAGGGGTGGTTTCCATGGCAGTATGTGGCATCCTCCAGGCGGTAGACCCCTGGAGCCTCATCCTGAAAATGGGGGTGCGACTACGGGTGTACGCCAAGTGTTTGATAGAAGACCCAGCAGAAATTGGGCTTCATTGTTAACTACCCGAAGTTCTTTCGAAACATGCTTGGAGTACATTGCTCTTGAGAACCCTGAAATTGGAGATTTTGTGGATATTAGAGGGGACTTGGTTGATTCTCAAGAATAGGAGCCCTGCCTAGTGGGTTACTTCTTGGATGCCACCATGTCGTTTGCTTTGGTTAGGGCAACGGCAAGAACCTAATGAAGCCAGGATGGCTTGACAGAAGTATATGGTAATGAAAAGGGTTTTTATTTCTTTAAGTTCAACAGCATGGAAGCTATGGAAAGCGTTCTTGATAGAGGGCCATGGCACTTTTCAAGAAAACTCATTATCCTTAAAAAATGGAGGAAACGTCTTATATTAACCAAAGAGGCAATGTCTAAGATTCCAGTTTGGGTCAAGCTCCATGACTTGCCTTTGGAATTTTGGAATGCACAGTGTTTAAGTAGAATTGCTAGTGTACTAAGTGTGCCTCTGTTATTAGATCGAGCTACTGACTTGAAACAACGTATTTCCTATGCTAGAGTCTGTATTGAAATTGATGTGTCACAACCGCTGAAACATGAGATTTCCATTAGATGTGAAGGCAAAATTTTTCCCTATTCATGTAGAATTCCAAGGGTTTCCTGCTATCTGCGTCACCTGTATGGCTTTTATTTTTGGGTAGGTTAATTGGGGAGGGGGTGGTTGACTCCCCAGGGTTCGAACCCTGGGAGGGTAAGGTGGGGCGTTGGGGCGCTGGCCACTGCGCTGCCTCCACACTTGTCACCTGTATGGCTTTTGGGCATGATACTAGTAAGTGCCACCATTCTGTGCCAAAGGTTAGTGTAAAGACTTCCAATGATCAAACTGAATGGATTAAAGTTGGTAAAGATGGCATCTCACAACCAAAGGATCATAAGGTAGAAGTTGATAAGAATGAAGGCCATGGAGAGAGGATTCAAGTTGGGAATGGTAGAAGTGTTACACAGGATAATTTTGTTATTGGGAACACTAACCCTCTGGTCCCAATGGAGAGAGTTAGATCCAAGCAAGCGTCGGCCCGGCCGGTTTTTGTGGTTGAGGGGGATAGTTCTTTGATGGAGTATGCAGCCCATCCTTCACATGTGGATGCGGGTGATTGTGAGATGCCTAGGAAACATAAAGCTTCTATGGAATTTTCAAATTCAGCAGAGATGGGTGACAGGGAGCAAGAGGCAACTGTAACTCCTATTTCAAACTCCTTCAGCATGCTTGTGGGCAAAAAAAAAAAGAAAAAGAAATAGCGGTGTGTTTTGTTTTTTTGTTGTTAGGTTTTGACTGTTCTCTTAGTTTGCTTTGTTGTTTGGTGGTCCTTTCCCTAGTGGTAGTTGTTGTTTTTTCCTGGGGTATGCCCCTTGTAAATATGTAATTTTTTTTTCTTTTTTATGTTACAATTAATTATCCAAAAAAAAACATGCATGTGAATTCTGTGTGGATGGCAGTTAACTTGTGGGCGCTAACTTATGGGTCCCTCGGTTTGCTTCAGCAAGGATTTTTGGTTGCAGCCTCTGTCCCATGTGGCTCATGTGGGGTGGGGCCCTAAGAGTTATGTGATCATGCGTGCCACAGAACTTAAAGATTGTTGGACCAAGAAATCGCTTGTTGTACAAAGGACTAAGGGGTTGTTTGGTGGGCTCAATTTTTTTAAGGCTTAATTGATTTTTATTATTAAATCATAGGTGCTTGGTGGGCCTGGTTATCCATCACCAATGGTGGGTCAAGGGTGATAAATTGCAGTGATGGTTATAGGTGCTTGGGGGGCTCGGTTATCCCTCACCAATGGTGGGCCAAGGGTGATAAATTGCACTGATGGTTATAGCTTGGTGGTTGTCACCGGTCTTTGTTTTGATCCTCATTTTTCCTTATCCGGTTTTTATATTGTTTGGGAAATGTTCAATTTCTCACTTGTTAGGACGCAAAGATGGGCTCGATGGTTTTCCGAGCAAAGGTTCTCTTCCGTAGAGAACTAGTTTTCTTTAACTTCATTAGCTTGTGGGATTTTGGTGCTTTTTGTGCAATATTGAGGATCGATTTTGACTTTTGAGGAGTTTCAGGTGCTGGTCATTTATCTGGCCATGTATAATGATGCCTACTTTTGGTTGGACCACCAACTTTGTCTCTTGTCGGATGTTTTGTTCTCTTGTCCTTATCTGAATTTTGGAGCCTATTACCCTTCAAGGAGCCATTCTTCAGCCGGGATTAGGAGTTTCAGTAGTCTGGTTTGATGTTGAGTTTTGGTCCTTTGGTTGTAATTTGGCGTTCGTGTCCTATCTAGGAGGGTTGTGCATGGAATTTGTTTTATTAGGAGTTCCCCCGTTGTCAAGCGGGGGTTGGGTGTGTTTTGTTATTGTGTTATTAGGTTTTTTTCGTTTATCTTTGTTTTGTTGTTTGGAGGTCCTCTCCTAAATGGTAGATGATATAATTACCTAGGCTATACCCCTTGTAAACATGTAATTTTTTTTATGTTACAATTAATTACCTAAAAAAAATATCATAGAATATCTGTGGTTTGAATAGTCAGGTTAAGAAAAAAGAATTGCGCTCTTTTGTTAGAAAAAATCAACCTAAGCTTATGGCTCTTAATGAGACTAGAGTCAAAATTAACAAAGCTAATGCTATTTTTGAACACATCTGGCGGGGTTGGAATTTTGCTCATAACTATAGTTTTGGAGATTTAGGTCGGTTGTGGGTGTGCTGGGATCCTAGTTTGTCAATCTTCATGTACTAGATACTGGGGATCAATGGATCCATTGTAAGGTCGATTATGTGGAGGAAAAGTTTCCTTTTGGGTCACTTTTGTGTATGGTCTTAACACTCCGGGGGAAAGGTGTAGGTTATGGAGTAAGATTAGATCTTTGGCTATTGGGTTTGTTACCTTTTCTTGGTTATTGATTGGCAACTTTAACGCTGTTAGGTATCCTTATGAGCATTTTGGTGGGTGTGCTAAGTGACCGGCCCATATGGATGATCTCAATAAATGCCTTTATGAGGCTGAACTTAATGATCTTAGGTATAGTGGTGTTCAATTCACCTGGTCAAATAACCAACAAGAGAAAAATTTTATTAAGTCTAAGATTGACCGTGCTTTAGTCAATGAGGCCTAGGTGACTACTTTACCCCATACAAATGCCCTTTTTGTCCACCTGGTATTTCGGATCATGCGAGAATTGAGATCCTGCTTAACTTGGATGGGTTTAAAGCTAGAAAACCTTTCAAATACTTTGACTTTTGGGCCAAGTGCCGACAATTTATGCCTTTGGTGCGAGAGGTTTGGCAGGAGCAGGTGGTTGGTTTTGATTTGTTTTAGGTTATTAGAAAGTTTAAGCTATTGAAATCTAAGTTGAAACAGCTAAATAAAGAAGCCTTTAGTGAGATATCCACCAGAGTTGTGTCTCAACGAGCAATTCTTGAGGTTCTTCAGGTTAGGTTAGATTAAACACCCCGTTGATCGTATTATTGCGGGTCGGGAGAGGGAAGCCTACAAGTCATATATGGAATTAAGCTTGGAGGAGGAGAGTTTCCTCAAATAAAAGGTTATAATTAAATGGCTCAACCTAGGTGATCAGAATTCTAAGTTCTTTTTCAAATCCATCAACTTTCAACGGAATAGATCGCGCATATCTATGGTTACTCATGACGATGGTATGATCTGCACTGATCGTCAAGATATATCTGACCATATTGCTGGATACTATCAGGACCTTTTGGGCTCTGCTACTTTTTCACATAGGATTGTTGTCTATGAGGTCTGGGACCTTATTCAGCACAAGCTGTCCCCTCAGAGTGCGGCGGCTATTGATGAAGTTACTTCTAAGAAGATTAGACAGACTATGTGGTCTTTGAAAACTAATAAGGCCCCTGGTCTAGATGGATTTTCTGTAGGGTTCTTTAAGGATGCATAGGAGGTTGTGGGAGAAGACATCATTAGAGCTATTAACGGTTTTTTTTATTCAAAGCATATGTTGAGGGAAGCTAACACTACCCTTATTACCCTCATATCCAAAGTTCCCAACCCTTCATCCATCGAGGAATACCGTCCCATTTCTTTATTTTTTTTTTGTAGTTAAGTTGGGGAAGGGGGGATGGGAACCCCAGGGTTCAAACCCTGGGGGAACGCGGGGCATAGAGCTGCTGGGGTCACGGAGCTGTACCACCACATTACCATCCCATTTCTTGCTGTAATACTATCTATAAATGTATTTCTAAGATCATTGCTAACCGAATTAAAGGGTGTCTGTCTAAAATTGTTTCTCCCACCTTGTCGGGCTTTGTCAAGAGCATGCATATTGCGGATAATATCTTCCTATCCCAGGAATTGCTTAGAGACTATCACAAACAGAATAAAGGCCCTAGATGTGCGCTTAAAGTCGATCTTATGAAAGCTTATGACAATGTTCATTGGGATTTCATGGAAGTGATTCTTAGATGTATGGACTTCCCGGATAGGATGGTTAGTTGGATTAGAGAATGCATGACGACCCCTAACTTCTCGGTAAGCATTAATGGGGAACTCAATGGCTTCTTCCCGAGAAAGAAAGGCCTTAGGCCCCAGGGGGACCCCCTATCCCCTTATCTTTTTGTCATGGCTATGGAGGTTATGTCTGGTCTCTTCCAAAAGCATACCTCAGAGATACCTTTTAGTTGTCACTGGCAATGTAGCAAGGATGAGATTATGCACCTGTGTTTTGTTGATGACCTTATGATTTTTTCGAGAGCCAATGTTCAGTCGGTTACAGTTATTAGGAAAGTGCTAGATGATTTTACTAGGTTGTTTGGTCTCTCTCCTAGTCTGCCCAAGAGTGATGTATATTTTTTAGGGGTGGAGGGTCCTGTGAGGAAGGAGATTCTTGATTCTCTCAACTTTCGGGAGGATTTGTTGCCTGCGCAGTATCTGGGGATTCCTTTGATTTCTACGAAGCTTGCCTATAAAGATTATAACCTTATTGATAGATTTGCCAAAATAATTCAAGTTCGGACGAGCAAGTTTTTATCCTATGTGGGTAGGCTCCAATTGATTGGATCTAGCTTGTTCTCTATGCAAGTCTATTTGTCCTTCCTGTTTATTCTTCCTAAGAAGGTCTTTAAGGAGGCGGAAAGCCTCTTGTGGGCCTTTTTATGGAGTGGCCCGGAGTTGAAGTCCTTTAGGACTAAGGTCTCATGGGAGGAGATCTGTGTCCCTCAAAAGGGAGGGCTAGGACTCAAATTCCTTGTTATGTGGAACAAAGCCATAGTAGCCAAGCATATCTGGTTTCTTCTTACCAGAGGGGACATCTCCGTATGGTGTATGTAGATTAAATCTAATATCCTTAGGGGTAACGCTTTTTGTCAGTGAAGATCCCTCAATCGGCCTCATAGTGCTAGTGCAAGCTCCTTTAGCTCCGCCCTCTGATTAAGCCCTACATCAAATATGAGGTCGGTGATGGTAAGGATATTTTCTTTTTTTTAGGTAATTAAATATGACATAAAAGAAAAAGAAATACAGGAATACAAGGGGCACACCCCAGGCCTTACAACCCAAAGAAAAAGGATATTTTCTTGTGGCTAGATCCCTAGCACCCTTGGGATTCTGTTATTGAGGATAGGGGCCCTCGCATTATATATGACTCGGGGCTTAATCGGTTGGCAAAAGTCCAAAGCATTGTAAATGGGTGCAATTGGAGGTGGCCCTATGCAGTCTCTATGGATCTTATTGAGATGGCTAGGGAGATTTGGTTCCTGCCTAATCCCTCTAAGCCTGATAACATCTGCTAGCTTCTCGATAATGGGAAATTTTCTATTGGCTCCCTGAGAGAGGCTATCCGTGACCACCGGCCTTGTCCTATGTGGAGGAATCTTGGAGAGTAGTGTTCAGGGAAGTAACACGGTCACTGCAGAGTCGTCTCCTGATTTGGATGATGATGGTTCTCTACTTTTGGATAGCCCCTTTCAGGTTGAGCAAAGCGGTCATTTTGTGAGGGTGGCAGTGGAAGCGTTGAATCAAGCAAGGAATGGCCTCAACCCTCTTAGTTCTGGGTGGTTCGCTGAAATTGAAGCACATCTGGGCGATCTAGGAAGCTCTAACGGAGATACAGCTATGAAGGCCGTTCCTTTGTTGAATCTAGCCGTGACTACCAACGAGGAAGCTGAGAGGTATCCTTTTTCCTCCAGAGGCAGGGGAGGCAAGCGCTTCCCATTTAGGGGAGGCGCTCGGTTTGGCCTGCGTGAATCATTGAATATAGCCCATCAGGGGGTTGCGCCGTCTGTTGGGGTTGCTAGGCCTTGGGCCCCATGGTTTCTCATACTGGATCGTACGAGGGGAAAGTGGTTTCTGAAGATTCTGAAACTGTAGGCAAGGTGTTCGACAATTTGCCTCAACCGAAATCTTGGGCCTCTTTGCTTATGAATCAAAGTTTTTCCAGTTCTAACCTTGAATTTGTGAAATCAAGGGACCCAAACCACCCTGAGGTTAATGAGATTGCCGGTGATTTGGTCGACGATAAGTCTTGGGAGACATGCCTAGTGGGTTATTTTTTGGATATAGACCTAGCTTTTGGTTTGGTTAGAGCCACGGCTAGGGTGTTGTGGGGGAAAAAGGGTTTGGTAGATGTATATGGAAGCTATGGAGAAGATCTTAGACAAAGGGCCTTGGCATTTTTCGGGTAGGCTCTTGATTTTGCATAGTTGGAAAAAGAGGCTCAAGCTTGCTAAAGAGGCTCTCTCTAATATTCCTATTTGGGTAAAGTTCCATGAGTTACCCCTGGAATTTTAGAATGCTGCATGTCTGAGTAGAATAGCTAGTGCCGTTGGTATTCCTATCTATTTGGATAAAGCCGCGGATACGAAGCAGCGCATCTCTTATGCGCAGATTTGTGTTGAAATTGAAGCGACTAAGTCTTTGTCGTATTCTATTTTGGTTCAATGTGAAGGAGATATTGTGGAAGTTAGTGTTGAATACCAAGGTCTTCCCTTGGTTTGTTCTCATTGTAAAGCTTTCGGTCATGATATTAGTTAATGCCAGAATAAGCCCATGGAGCATCACAATGAATGGACTCAAGTCGATTGTGGAAAGGAGGTCGCCAGAGCTTATGGTAGGTCTGATAACCCTTCTTTGCTTCCCTCTTGGGTTTTCCCCTCCTGTGCAGCTAGTTTGAATACGGGGAAGGTTTGTGAGCCAAAAGATGATACAAGTGTAGTGAGTAATATCGAGGTTAAGCTGAAGGAGGACAACATAGAGGTTGCTGAGGACATTAGAAGATGCCAGAACACTCCATTGGAGTAGCAAACTGAATGGATTTGAGTTGGTCGCAGAAAGGAGGTCGCCAGAGCTAGTGAGAAAAGACGAGATTAAGCTAAAGGAGGATAATATAGAGGTTAGCATAGAGGTGGCTGAGAGGCCTAAAGATGGTGCAAAAGCTCCTTCCTCAAATGTGGATGCAGGAGATTGTGAAGCAACATACTTGTTGTCCCCGGTTAATGGTGAGCACGAAGTTACTCCTTCAACCTCTAAACAAAAGGCAGGGAATAAGTCTAGTGGTAAGAAAAAGAAAAAATGATCTTTTGGCCTGCGGTATGTTGTCTTATAGTGTTTTTTTGTTAATGGGCTAACTGGTTGTAAGGCTTGGGGTATGTCACTTGTATCCGTATAATCGTGCATTTTCTTTTCTTTTATACAAATTAATTACTCAGAAAAATTCTTGTTTGGTTTAAGCATCATATTCCTATGGTTAGTTTTATCCTTTGGCTTGCTATTAGGGGTTATCTCAATATAAGGGATAAGCTTAGGTTGTTTGGGATAGACTGTGACTATGGCTATAGTTTATGCTTGAGTTTTCTAGAGTCTCATGATTACTTTTTTTTTGGGTAATTACTCATGATTACTTTTTCTTTAACTGTAACTTTGCCCATCAGGTGTGGGCTAGTGTTTTTGGTAAGTGTCATCTTGTTTGTATTAAGACCTCCTGGAGAGACTAGTGGTATTGTTTTTCGAGTAGTGGTGGTGGGTCTGCCCTCAGTTCTATGGTCCGCAAGTTAGCCTTTTCAGTTACTGTCTACTATGTCTGGAAAGAGCGTAATTCACGTAAATTCCAAGGTTGGAGTCGTGGTCCTGAGGTGGTGCTCAAGGAGATTTGTGAATTAATTAGGGCTAAGGTTTCCTCTAGACGTCGGGTTTCGGACACTCCTATCAATTAGCATATTCAAGAGAGTTGGGGGGGTACATCTGGGGATCTTTGGAACTAACTGTTAGCTATCATTTTCTTTCTGTGCAGTGACGGGCTAGCTTTTCTGGTGAGGTTTGGGAAAAAAATTTGGAGCGTTGAGGTAGACACTTTTTGAGAGAGTGAATATGAGGTTTCTAACTCTTATTACCTGTGAGTTCTCTTGTTTCCTGTGCAGATTAACATGGAAGGTGTAATGGAGCTGTGAGTCTTGGGAAATTTTATTTTTGAGGGTTGAGTGATACACTCTCCTAGAGAGAGGGATGTGAGGTTTCATTAACTTTATAAACTGTGTTTGTTTCTTGTGCAGCTGTTGTGGATAGCATTTTTGTGAGCTTTGCCTCTTGTCTATTTTTTGGAGAGCAGAGTGATACACTAGAGTGGAGTGTGTGACGTCCCTCCCTTATTTTTGTCCCATTTCTCTTTGGTTCTCAAGTCCCGCATTGCTACCTATCCTCGAAGGAAAAAGCCCTGGTTCTAAGGGCCCGCAAGTAGAATCCTTCTTGGCTTCGGTTTATGGGTTGGATACCACAGATTGTGGACTATTCTAGATTTGTTCCTACTTAACAAGCTTTGGTGGCTCCATATGTATATGGTGTACTTAGCTATGAGGGTTGTTCATAGCCTTTAGGGTTTTTCTAGTTGTTTTGTTCTTTGGTCTTTCTTGGTACTAGTTGTAGATAGTTTTTAGCCTCTCGATTTGGAGCTTGTTCTCGATTTTGCTAGTTGAGTGGTGCCTCTATCCGGTTTTGGACTAATATTTTGCTCCCTATTTGTTCACTGGTTTTGTTATTATCCGTGTAAATAGCCTTCCCCTTACGGCTTATGTAAGCGTATGGGTGTGGGCATGGGTGTGTGTGTTGGAATTTTGTTGTTGCATGCTTGTTTACAGGGTTGCTGGTTGCCTCGGTTTTGATCCCGTGGTCTGGGTTGTTGCAGCTGGCTTCTTTTTCGGGCTAGTTTCTGGCAGGTTTGGGCAGGTTGCTGAACCATGTTCATATCTAGGCTATGTTCATATCTAGTTGGTTTGGTTTTTTTATTAGGGTTGCTTTCGTTGCTAAATTGGTTTATATGGGTACTGCGACTGTTTTGCATTGCTGCGATTCCTCACTGCTTGGCCTGATTTGGATCCTTACTATTGCAGCATGGCTGGATATTACTTGAATCTTTGTTCGGCCTGCTTGTTTTAATCCCATCTGGTTCCCTTAGTTATTTTGTTTTATTCCAGTATCTAGTTGGCTAGCAGGTTGCTTGGCTTCCCCTTCTAGTGGGGTGGTTTTATGGTGCCCTATTGGGGTTCTTTTTATGGTCGATTGTGGTGTGGTCTAGGGTAGTCTCTACCTTGCCTGTCATTACATAGGGTTGTTTTATGTTTGGAATTGTAATGCTTGGTGGCGCTGATTTCTCACCTATTACTCATGTTATGGTCGGGGCATCGTTCTCTTGCCCATTTTTGTTTGGTTGTGTAAGGTTCTTTCTTTTTGTTTGTTGTTTGGTGGTTATGGCTAAGCCTAAAACCTGTTTTTGGTTGCTTCTGGCTTCGTTTCCTGATGGTGGTTTGGAAGGCCTGGGGTATGCCCCTTGTCTTCGTATACCTTTTTCTTTTTTTATAATACTTTTAATTACCCTAAAAAAAATTTAAGATGCAGATTAAATTAAATTGTCGGTACATAAATTTAATTGGCGGGTATCAGGAATCTTAACGTGGGGAGATGAATTAAGCATATAATAATAGGAGTTCAATGCAAGATAGTCTTGAGATTATGGCTTAGAGTGCAATTACAGTTCTTTAGTGGTGCAAACTATAATTTAGTATTTTATGAAAATTGCACAAACTGCTTCAAGGTTTTCATAATTACAAAGACTACTGAGAGGTTTGCTTAATTGCGAAAAACGCTGGATACATATCTGGGTTACACTAGAAATCTTTGCCATAATTACTCCAACGGTTCCTGTTGTAACCCTACAAATATGCAGATAGGCTAAACCAAATTCATGTTGGAAATAGGGAGCCGCGCAGCGGAAAAAAAAAGTTTTTGAATCGACGTCGTAACCGTAAGAAATGACGTATGCGATTTTCATAAAAAATGAAAACTATAATGATATTAATAGTTTAATACCTTTATGAAACTTGTCGAAAAGTTTCAAGAAATCCCAAATACGTTGAAGACGACCTTGCAATCTT
>JAULJZ010086293.1:0-12465 GCA_032270985.1 Heliamphora pulchella
ATGCATGTTGGGTTTTCATTTGATTTCAACAGGTGGATTTGAATGTATGAAAACTTATTTTCATAAAATTGGTGTTTGGTCACGTAACCCCGGGTTTTGGAGCGTAACACATAAGTTATTCATTTTGTTTAAAAGTAAGAATGACAAAATTAAGAAAACTGTGCATGAGCAGTTTCTCATACTATGTATGAAAAATTTCTCATACATAGAAAAAAAATTATACAGAGAAATTTCTCATTCATAAATTGTTCATTTTATTTAAAACTAAGAACGATAAAATTAAGAAAAATATATATATAAGAAATTTCTCATACATGAAGAAAATTATATTGGGAAATTTTTCATTAATAAGTTACTCATTTAATTTAAAAGTAAGAATGACAAATTTAATGAAGCAATGTATGAGAAGTTTATCATTCTATGTATGAAAAGTTTTTCTTACTAGATTTTGGAATAGTTTTTATTTTTCTTAAGAAAATAATATAAATATTGATGTAATTAATTTTTTTAATTTATAAGTGTTCATACATGAAAAATTTTGCATGCCTTACATCAAGGTATGAGAAATTTCTTATGCTATATATTTTCAAGAAATTTTTATACTATTGTATTTAGAAATATACATGTAAAAAATATGAGATTTTTTTCATACATGACTATGTTGAAAAATTTTTATTTTGAGAAAATTTTTATTCATAAGTGTTCATTTACTCAAAATTAATAACAACAAAATTGGAAAAAAAAATTATACACTACAATAAAGTTATGTGATATCTCACATCTCCAATAAAATTATACCGAGAGATTTTTCATATTAAGTAATATAATTTTATTAAAATAAATTTTAAAGCATATCTCTATTTTTTAGATAATAATAAAATTATCGATGTAATTAATTTTTTTCTTTATGGTTTGGTATTATAATTTTTCAGACTCCTTTTATTAAGACGAGTTTGACAAATACACAAATTTAACCATTTTTTTTTGAATTAATTGAGTTTTAGTCCAATTTTAGGAGGTTGTAAGAGTTTTAGCCCCACAATTATTTGTGTTTAGGGTTTAATCCTTTTTTTTAAAGTTAATGATTTTTTTCTCTAACATACCCCTTATTAACTGGTGTAATATGTTCATGTAATTCTTCTTAATTTTAGGATGCATTTACATAGGAGAGCGTTGACTTGTTAATCACCAACGATTTTTATAGAAACAATTTTAAATTTCCTTCATTTTAGCCGACATATACATAACTAAATAGGATGAAAATAAATCATTAATTTGGTTCTAGATATTCATCAATAATTGCGATGTAACTTCTCTTTTTCGTTGAGATATTGGCATTCAACAAATATTTTTTCTGATTTTGAATTGGTATTCGATTCCGGATATTCATTAAACACGATCGCCCCTCCTCCGCCGGCTCCTCATCCTCCACTGTCGCTCCTCGTCCTCTGCCGTCTCTCCTTCTCGTCCTCTGCTCCGTCGTCGCCGCTTCCAGATCAGTTGGCGCCGACCACTTCGAGCCATTGCCTCTGCTTCTCGCCGGCGCAACCTTCTAGATCTAGATCACCAACTCATATCTCGTCGTCGCCGCCGCTTGTTAACTATGTCTCTCCCTCTCTCTCTTATTTGCATGAGGTTTTATCTATCACCATTTCTCTAACATGGTATTTCTAGTTTACCACCGCTTTTCTTCTTATTTCTCTTTCACCAACAACAATGATTTTTTTTATATATTCTCTATACGATCAGTGTGCAGCTGATACAATTATCAGTTGTAAATTCTGTGTTGAATAATTTTGAAAACACTTATCTGTTAAACACTGATACAATTATCAATTGCATCTTCTTACTAAATGTATACAGCTCCCCTAAACCACTGATACATTTTATCAATTTAAAATTATATTATAAAATGATAATGCAACAGATACTTAATACTAATAAATGTGTCAGTGCATATGTGTAGTGAACTAGAGTTGAAATGCATTGGTGATTTATGTCTTTATGAAAACATTTCCATTAACCATTGATAAATGTATCACTGATCACATTTGGTTGCGATGAGATGAAACATATATCAAAACTAATAATTTTGTAGATTTGAGAATGTATCAGATTTGTGTATAGTGAAATAGTCTTGAAAATGTATTATTTGCATATGTAATGACGGCGAGTAGTTACACCTAGTAAAGAGAGAGAGAGAGAGAGAGATTGCTTGATTTATGGGATACGCAATCTTTGAAAAATCTTTAGAAAGATTTTAAATTTGGAGAGATAGAGAGAGAGAGGGGTTCCTTGATTTAAGGGATATGTAATCTTTGAAATTTTTTTTAAAAAATTTCAAATCAGGAGAAATAATATCTTTAATAGGAGTATATTAGACATAATAAAATAATTTTAAATCTGATAGAACCTATTCTATTAAAAAAAAGTGCTGCGACTAAATCTAGCACTACTACAAAAAAGAGGACTAAACCCAAAATTTTCCTTTTTTTAAAAAAAAGTTCAAGAAACGTAAAATTAAGTCAACAAATTAGATATTATGCTATTTATTTTTGTCTTAACAAATTAGATATTATGTTATTTATTTTTGTCTTTATTGAACTTTTTCAATTTTTGAAAAATTAAATTAATTTGTTTTTTATTTTTAAAAGTAAGAAATAAATCAGCGAAAAAATTTCTTTTAAAAAATTATATAAAAGAATTGCACTATTAACCCAACCAGGCCTAGGTGAGAAAAGATTTTTTTAATTCATCCTTATCATGGAGTAGTCCAGTGAATGTGCCGCCCCCAGCTCACGAACAGCCACATAAGTTGCACATCAATCTTTGGTCATTTATTTTGGTCATAATTTTCGAGAGATATAGCAGTTCCATTTGTTTTATAATCAATATGGAAAGGTGATGGGTTTTAATTTTTATGATTTTTTTAATACCTAACAGCCTCCCCTCCCCACAAAATCAAATTGTAATTTAAAGAAAAATATTTGATTATAATTCTCATGAACAATATTGAATTTTTTAGATGGCATGTAAAGAATTTATGAGATATTTAAATGCTACATGTTATGAGAAATTTTTGTAATGTTGGAGGCTAAGATTTTTTGTATTTTTGTATTATTGGAGAAATTATTTTGACGCATTGTGTATATAATTAAGATTTTGCTACAGGCTAGGTTATGTTACAGTTAGATATTTTCTTGTGAATTTTTTTGGCCCATTCTGCTACATGTAGTGAACTTTTTCCATGCAAAACGATGTCGTTTTGGCCTGTGCTACTTAAAAAAATTTAACCAAAACGATGTGGTTTTGGCTTTTCCAGGGCACAGTCCTCTATAACCCAAAACACTACCGTTTGAGCGCATAGCGCGCTCCCTCAACCCAGCTCTATGTCGTTGTTAAAACTGATTTTTTTTTTTTTGTTGTTGTTTCATTACTAGACGTTGCTAACCTTTTTTCTGCACTTTGTTGGGATTATTTTATTCAGAAACATGTTTCAAAAGCTCAAGGCAAACTGATAAAAAAATGCAGACAAAATACGAGATTCAATTCTTTTCCTATCGTTTGTGTTTTCAAATACTATTTCGTGCTATAGTCTCAACTACTGTTTTAGATCTCTCTCCACTTATATTTATTATAAATTGTATGGAAGATGATGACTGGCGAAAAAAAAAAAAAAACTGAATTGATTGAGGAATACATTTTAGAACATCTTTAATGTAGGAATTTTAGTTAATTTCAAAATTTTAACGAAAAATTGGTGAACAGTCTAATTTATAGGCCGTTTACTATTTTTCATCAAGTATAAAATTTTTTAACAAGTAAGGTTCATCCGTATAAAAGTTTTAACGCGCAAGATCATTTTAGAACAAAAATACCGTAGAACAGATAATTTTTTCTGTACATTTTCAAAATATGTATAAAAAATACAGATAAATTTTTCTGTCTTTTATTGAAAGCACATGTAAATAACACAAATAAATTTATCTGTCTTATTAAAAACACGTATAAAGAATACAGAAAAATTTATCTATACTTTTTCAAAACATGTATAAATAATACAAATAAATTTATCTATCTTTTATTGAAAGCACGTATAAAGAATATAGATAAATTTATTTGTCTTATTGAAAGCGCGTATAGAGAATACAGATAAATAAAGATAAATTTATTTGTCTTATTGAAAGCGCGTATAAAGAATACAGATAAATTTATTTGTTTGCATTATCTGTATTGAACACAGATAAATTTATCTGTTTCATTTGTTATTTATTTATTTAATATGTAAACAGATAAATTTATTTATTTGTATATTAAATTTAATAAATTTATCTGTTTGTTATGCAAAACAGATAAATTTATCTATTTGCAGGATATTTTTGAAAAAAATCATGCAATTGAATTTTGAGCGTTAAAATTTTTGCTGATTAATTTTGTGCGTTAAAATTTATTTTTTTAGACCTTTGACTGAAAGTTTCCAAATTTTAATATGTTTGGTCTTTTGCGATAGTATTATTATTTATATAATATGGGCCTTGAGTTATAATAATCCTATTAGCATGTATTAGTATGGGCCCAAGTTATAAATAGAATTAAAAAGCATCATGCATAAACTTTTGTGATGGGCTAATGATCTAGAATTTTGAACTTTGACCTTAGAATTATATTTGTAAAGGTTTTTTTCTCATCTATTTTTTAAACTAGAGAGACTATGCCCGTATAGAAGGTGTTGCAAGAAAAATATTGTAAAATGTGTGATGACCCAAAGAATTTTCTTGGAAATAATTAAATAATAATTATGGGAATTTAATAATTACATTAGTTGAAAAATGTGAAATTGAAAAATTACTATTATTGAGATATGCATAATTAATTAGCACTCTCTTTTGAATTAGAAATGTGTTGGTATGGTTGCTAAATGCAGATTGGTTTGTGTTTTATAACAGTATTGTGATGAGATGAAAACAATAGAATAGGCAATAATAATATAGAATTAAAAAAACAGTACGCGCATGTATGTTTATTCATATATTTATTCTTTCTGCTCTAATTAAAGAGAAGTAGAAATATAATTATACACAACATATGCTTTAATCATTCCATTTGGGGTTTTCATATTCTTAATTAATAAAATAGATAATGTTAGATATTAGTTATTCATGTTATTTGTATATACGATATCTATAATATATATAAAGCAAGCCCATAAAATTAAAATCTTGTTACAAATTTTTTTAATTTTAAAATTATCCTTTTAACTATTATATCCTTAAATAACTATCACGTTTAAATTTTATTCCAAATGAAATTATGCTTGATTTTGCAGAAAATAAGTCAAACAATAAATGTACAAATAATGGGTAAAGGGAGTAAGCACTCTAGCGATGTTGGCCCTTCGAACCCTAGGGCTTCAAAGAAGAAGAAGACGACGGCGATGGCGATGGCAACGGGAACAGAAGCAGTTGCGATCTCGAAAGCTTTGAGTTACAAATCTACAAAATTCCAACAACTTTACTTCTCTTCCTTCGTAAATCGAAAAGTAATTCCTGGATGCTCGGTTGATTTCACTTTCTTTGATTTAATCGAAATGTAGTTCAAAGATTTATTTTCTAGTCTCGAGTGGGAGAGAGTACTGCAAACTCATGACCCACACTATCCCACTTTAGTGAAACTCTTTTATGCCTACATTCACATTTCATCGATTCTGAGCACCACCATCACCACATGGGTGAATGGTATAGAGATACATTTGATCTCTTCCATCCTTAATGAAATTCTTTGCATTCCTGAGGGTGATATCTTTGTTCCTTGCAACAAACGATCTATTGACATCGAGGGATTTTTATTTCATGACGTTGTATGTCAAATTTTTGAAGTTGATGAGAATGACCAATCCAAATCCCTAGAAGCAAACTCTCTCAAGCATGAGATGAGGATTCTACACCATATGGTCAACCACATTTTCTTATCTCAAATGGGAAAATTTAGAGATGTTTCTTATGTGTACATTTTTATTATGTGGTGCATCATGGAACAGAAAAAACTAGACCTAGGCTTTCTTTTCATTTATGATATGTTGCAATCCCGCAACAAATCTAACTCATCCATTCCTCATGGAATGTTTCTAACCAATTTTTTTTGCCATTTTGGAGTTGATTTATCTGTTGAGAAACTGGTTCCCTTCTCCAAGCATGATTTGTATGGTGCTTCTACTTTGAAGCATATGCAAATTTTCAAGGTTGAAGGTGTTTGGACCACTCGCCGTGGCACTCCATCAGTTTCTCGCAATCCATCTGCATCTCAAGATTTCTCCCCCATTCAAGTAGATTTTGATTCAACTACTCGACTATCTGTTAGGTTTGATACACCTGGACCTTCCAGTGCTCCATCACATGCTCTTCCTCCTCCTATTCATCTTGATGTTCCATTTGCTTCCTCTACCTCTTCTACTCCTCTAGTTGATCTCTCTAAAGTAATTTCTTTGATTAAAGGCTTATCATCTTTCTTGTCCTCCTTTCAATCTAAAATCAACGAAGATATGTTTGATCTTAATAGCAACATCTCTTCTTTATCTAACAAAGTAAAATACCTGGACAAGACAAATCGTGCCCTGCGTCGTGACGTTGATAATGCCACCGATGCTAGGAGAGCCTTGTGCAAAATAATGGACGACGGTCTTATCTCCATAGTAAATTGTAACAAGGCAATCCTTCAGCAAGTACGCAAGGAATACGACCAAGGTATCATCACAGCAGTTCACACCAACTCTTGTAAGGTTGAAGAGCACCTAAAATGGCTACAAAAAGCTTGGGAAAAATAATTTAAAGCCAAGGAATCTAAGAAAGAAAAGGCTTCCAGACTAAAGTGCGAAGTTGATTTAGACCTTACTGTCACATTGGATGCTATGGCTGCGGCAGAGAAGAAAGATGAATGAGCTTTCACCTTAAAGGAAAAAGTCTCAGAAAGACGCCAAAAACAGGAAACCAAGAAGAAATTCAAGCAATTCATGGGCGATCAGTGATTGCACCTCTTTTGATGATTTCAAAAGGGGAGAAGGAATGAAAGGGAAGTGGAGAAAAAGGAAGTACAAAAACATTTATCATTTAGTAGTTTTTATGGCTGATTTTGAAGGAGAAGTTGTACTGTTAAGTAACTTTTCTATCTTTGTTGTTTGTGATAATGTGTTGTGATATTTTAAACATACTCTTATGGATGAATATTTTTATATATGTTAAATTCCTTTTGATAGCATACTCTCTATACTTTCTATGATTGATGTTTGGAATTTGAAAATCACTTCACACATAATTTGATGCACAAATTTTAATAAACTCAGAATGCTTCTGAGTTAATGTTACAAATCATCTTATAAGTGTATATTGTACCGTTGATTGTATGTCTAGTTTTTGAGAATGCATATCCTTTTTAAGGCATATCGATAAGGGGAGAATACTTGTTAAAAATATTTTTAAATATTTTTTAGAAAATGTTGAAATTGTTGCTATCATCAAAATAGGGGAGATTGTTAGTCCAAGCACTTTTCATTTAGATTTTGATGATTTTTATAATTTATTTTTTAAGAATAAATTGAGTTAAAAAGATAATATTTAATATTTTTAAAAAAGTAGTGTTAACACAAAATGAACAAATAAGTTGACACCTTTAACCATATAAAATGACTTATCTCTTAATAGATTAAACACTTAAGTATTTTTGAATGAGAATATTTTGTGTTGACCCCAATTGATAATTGAGTCAACATTTTAAGATAAATAATACTTGAATATCTCAAGTGTGTCAACACTTTTGAGCAAATAAGTTGACACTCTAACATATCCGTTGAAAATGTTTCAAGGATAAAAAATTAGTGTCGACACAAATAGATTTTGGGTCTAGACAAAAGAGCCGTAGCTCTCTGTACTAAAAAAGAGTCGACACAAACTGAGTTTGAGTTGACACAAAAGTGGTTCCTCACTTTTGTTATCCGGAACTTTGAGTTGACACAAATTGAAGGCGAGTCGACATAAAAGTATCGAGGCCACCTGTAGATTCTTGTGAGTCGACACAAATTGATGACGAGTTGACACAAATATCCTGAGCTCGCCTAAAGAAATTTTGAGTTGACGCCAAAGCCTAAATGAGTCGACACAAATCTTTCGAGGGTTCCAGCAGAATTTTAGTGTCGACACCAAAGGCAAAAAGGGTCGACACAAATGGTCTTCTCCGAAAAGCTGAAGAACAATTGAGTCGACACCAAAACCAAGTGTGTTGACACCGTTGTATTGGTGAGAAGAATGTTGAAATCGTGTCGGCCCCTCCGAAGATCAGAGTTGACCCAACCATTCAAAGAACCATGCCTTAGACATTTTGTGTCAACCCAAAAGCATTTGTGTCGATATCTATGACGAAAATTTAAATTCCTGGCAAAGTTTAACGGTTAGATTGTTTAGCTTTAAATGCCCTCACCTACCTCCAACGGTCATGAATCCTCAAGAGCTTATATAAGGAATTATTCCTCAGCATTTAAAACTCTGAAGACCTACAATCACTGTTCTATTACTTAATTCAAAGTCAAATTCTTCAAGCTCTCATTTATTGTATTAACTCCATCTCTTGTATCTCATCTCTCTTAATCTATTCATTTATTGCCAATCAATTCTATAAAGAGAGTGGGTAATTCTCATTAAAACACATCATTTATTGTATCCGAGGGTGAGTCACCCTTTGTCCTTTAAGTGAGTAAGTAAATCTCATCAAGGAAGAGCTTAAGAGTGATTAGAAGAAAACATGGGTTCTTTTCGTAGGATCATCTTGAGACTGTTGTAAGGCTTTTGAATATGCCTGTAAACATTCATATTTTGGTGGATATTCTCAAGGGAGATCTTCAGGTTGTAAGGCTTTGAATGTACCTGTGAAGCATTCTATTTTAGTGAAATTCTCAAGGGGAGACTTAAGGAGTGGACGTAGGTTTGGAAGAAGCTGAACTACTATAAATCATTGGTGTTTGGTTCAATTTTTCTATCCCTAACCTCTAGCTATGTAATTTGGGCCCGGGCTGGACTGGTCGTGGACGGGCCAAGCCTGGCCCGGGTCTGGCGGGCTTCTGTCAAATCTTCGGGCTGGGCCGAGCCGGGCATTTTTCTTCGGGGATCGGCCCAGACCCTAAGGGTAAAAGGCTCAAGCTCAGGCCTTTGGGCGGGCCTCGGGCGGGCTTGACCGGGCCTGTGAGTTTTTTTTACAATAGTTGTTCAAAATTAAATTAAATTAAAAATTAAAAATTAAAAATTTATTAATTTATATATTATAAACTAACTTATTCGCTACTTATAATAATAAGTTTTAAAATTTTAAGTTAAATTATAAGCATTTTTTTTACATTTTGACTTTAGTGAATCTTTTTTTAAATTTTCAGGTTAACTGTTACATTTCCTATTTCTATTATCGAGTCAAATTGGAAAAAATAAAATAGTAATTAAAATTTAAAAAAAAATGCCCCCCAAAAAATAAAATTAGCATTGTAGTAAAACTTTAGCCCAAACCTGCCCTTACATCATACAAATTCTGTTTCTACATTTTAAACAAAATTACAGTGGCTGTCAGTGTAACTTTTCCCTCTAAAATGTCAACTTTTATATTTATTGCAGCCAAGCTAAAAGAGGGTCGAAAATAGCCTTTCCAGATTCCTTCCAAACCACATTTTTAGATACCTAGAAGGGCGGGCCGGGCCCGGGGGCGGGATTATAATGAGCTTAGGGCCGGGCCATGGGTGGGTGGGTGGGCTTGTTTCGGGGCCCGGCCGAAGCACGGCCCATGAACAGTACAGGCCGAGCTGGGCCCGCACAGTGATTGGCTTCGGGCGGGCCTCGAGCTATTTTTACACCCCTACTAACGTCTTTAATATTTGTATTGTTTTAATATTTGATTATCTTACTATATTTGTTTGTAATATTAAATTTTTTTGAAAAGATTTTGAAAATTATTATTATCTTTTTAAGACCCAATTCACCCATATTGGGTTGTCTAGAACTAATAAGAGAATTCGAGATTAAGAGCATAAACACTCATAATAACCTTGGGGTGTCAATTAATTTATATAATCAATAAAAAATTAAATACCTCAATGCGGTCCTGTTCAATACACACAAAGTGTATTAGTACAGAGAGTCAGAACAATAGACGACGCTATTATCTATTCTCTGTAATCAAGATAGGCCTACTAAAATTCTGTGCTACAGTCGTACTGATAGTTTGTCCAATTCTATCTAAACTGTGAACAAAACTTATATTTTACAAGAATCTAGAATCTAATCTTCTGTGTGCAAATCGTACTCTACACACCAGATTAAATACTATACAGAATAAAAGATAACCATGCATAACATTAAAGAAATGATATTGTATTCATTGCTTATTAAGATTCTCATAAAATAAAATAATAATTTTATTAAAAATAAAATTAAATACTAAAATTAAATAAAATCTATGATTTTTAGTATACAACCATGACAATCTCCCACTTATACTTAAAACTATGCTGTCATACATCTAACTCCCATGTTCTCTACATAACTATCAAATGTCTTAGGCAGTAGGCTCTTTGTAAAAGGATCTGTAAGGTTGTTTTCTGATGCAATTTTGGTCATACAATATCACCTATCTATATAATTTCTCGTATCAGGTGATACTTACGCTCAATGTTTTTTTATTTTTTGTGGACTCTTGGCTCCTTCGAGTTTGCAACCGCTTTGCTATTATTATAATAAAGTGTAATAGTCGATCAAACTAAAGGCATCACATCTAGATTCTACTGGAAGTTCCTGAGCTAAACGACCTCCTTAACTGCTTCAGAAGCTACCACGCACTCGGTCTGTATGATGGAATCAGCAATGCAGGACTGCTCGATACTCCTCCAACTTATAGTTCTACCTCCCAAGGTAAATACATATTCTAAGGTAGATTTATGAAAATCTTTGTTTGATCGAAAATTCGAGTCTGTGTACTCCAAAGGTACTAGACTATCTGCCTGGTAAATCAACATATAATCCTTAGTCCTTTTTAGATACTTGATTATATTTTTTTACTGTAGTCCACTGCTTCTGTCCTGGATTAGATTGATATTTGCTAACCATGCCAACGACAAAACAGATGTCAGGTCTTGTATAAATCAGAGCATACATTAGGCTTTCTACTGCCGAAGCATACGAAATTGCCTTCATCTTCTCTATCTCATCAGGTGTCTTAGGATACTGATTCTTGGATATAGTGATTCTATGCCTGTAAGGGAGAAACCCTTTCTTGAAATCCTACATGCTAGAACGAGTAAGGATATCATCGATATACTTTGCTTGTGATAAGCCCAACATCTTTTATTTTTGATCTCGTAAAAGCTTGATCCCAAGGATGTGACTAGCTTCTCCCAAGTTTTTCATTTCAAACTGCCCAGATAACCATACTTTTACCAAAGATAACACCCCTACATCGTTTCCAATGAGCAAGATATCATCTATATAAAGTACTAGAAAAATTACCACGCTTCCGTCACGTTTTTTATACACACAGGAGTCATCTGAACCTTGATTAAAATCATAAAATTTTATGACTTGATCAAACTGAGTATTCTAAGATCTCGTTGCATGCTTAAGTCCATAAATAAATTTCTTAAGCTTGCACGACATGTGCTCTTGGGCTTTTGCTATGAAACTGTCTGGTTGTACCATATAGATACACTTGGCAAGACTTTCGTTAAGGAAAGCTGTCTTGACATCTATTTGTTACATTTTGTAATCGAAATGAGCTGTAATAGATAAGAGAATCCAGATAGACTTAAGTATGGCTACTGGCGAAAAGGTTTTCTCATAATCGATTACTCTTTTCTGAGTGAACCCTTTTGCAACAAGCCCGCTTTGAAAGTTTCAACCTTTCTGTTTGCTCATCTCTTTCTCTTGTAGATCCACTTACATCCGATGTATTTTATCTCTTCAGGTGATTTTACAAGTTTCTAGACTTGATTGGAATACATAGATTCTATCTATGAATTTATAACCTTTTGCCAAAGATCTATTAGGGTTGGTATACTGAAAATCATGTTTTTAGTATTTGATTTTATTTTCAATAAAATTAATTTTTTCATTTTATGAGAATCTTTATGAGTAATGTATGTATATCATTTCTTTAATATACATGGATGTCCAATATTCTGTATAGTATTTAATTTGGTCTGTAGAGTACAGTTTACACACAGAATATCAAATTTTAGGTTCTTACAGAATATAAGTTTTATATTCACAGTTTAGATGGAAATGAACATACCATCGGTACGACTGTAGTACAGAGTTTTAGTAGGCCTGTCTTGGTTACAAAAAACAGATAATAGCGTCGTCTATTGTTTCGACTCTCTGTGCTAGTACACTTTGTGTGTATTGAACGGGACATTTGAGGTAATTAATTTTATACTAACTATATAAA
>JAULJZ010086304.1:0-12465 GCA_032270985.1 Heliamphora pulchella
TGAGTTTGTGCAAGAATAAGTCAATGCAGCTTAGGGATTCTCCCACCCGGGTAACGATCCTTTTTCGATTACTTATAACCCTCGCTGGAGAAATCACTCGAATTTCTCCTTAGGGGAATTTGCAAGCACCACCAACGAGACTAGCCTTCCCTCCAGGATATAATCAGCCATCCTATCCACCTCCTATCCAACAAACCACACCTTCACCACCGCCTCGAAACACTATGTTTGAGGATAAGATTTTGAAAGCTTTGCAAGAACTTGATACGAAAACTCAGCTTATGAGCTCTCATTCTTAGTCTATTGCAAAGCTCGAGACACAGGTAGGCCAGTTAGCTGCTGCTATGAGCCGACGGGGGGACGATAAACTTCCTAGTCAACCAGTGACTAATCCTAAGGGTCAGTTTGCCATAGAGAGTTAGCCAGCTTCTTCCAGTGGCTTCCACGAGCAAGCTCAGGTAGTCATTACCTTGAGGAATGGGCGAGAGCCAGAGACTCGCCCCGAGAAACCTACACCACCAGTAGTCCATAGTGACCCAGAGTCGTCCGATGGCTCCAAAATTGACCCGTCTTCCTCATCACTTACACCTTTAGCACGAGCTGACACACCTCTGCCTCTCCTGCAGCGCCCCACGAGCCACCAGTGGCCCGTATTCCACCTTCATTTGAGCCTCGTGCTCCTTTTCTTACGCGCCTCGATAGGCCGCCACCTTTCGAAAAAAGGAGAGTTACACTCGAAGACATGCTTGATCTCTTCAAGCAAGTCAAGATTATTCTCCCACTCCTCGATGCCATAAAGCAGGTTCTGTCTTACGTTAAATTTCCCTAAGATAGTTGCACCCTAAAGCGTAAGTGTAGAACCAACATTCCTAAGAAAGTGCTTCTCACCGAGCAAGTTAGTGTTACCATTGGACATGCTAATATCCCCAAACTCAAAGACCCAGGAACTCTGACCATTTTTTGTGTCATCGGCGATCACTCGATCGACTGTGCTCTTCTTGAGTTAGGAGTTAGTGTTAACCTTCTCCCCTACTCAATATATGAGCGGTTCAGATTAGGAGAGCTCAGACCAACACCAGTCACGCTTTAGTTAGCCAATTGGTATGTTAAAGTTCCTCGTGAAATCATTGAGAACATACTTGTCAAAGTTGACAAGTTCCTTTTTTCGATCGACTTCAGCTTAGACAACAGACCCTAGTCATCCTTGGCAAACCCTTCTTAGCTACGACCAATGTGTGTATAAATTGGCGTACAAGAGTGATGGATGTCTCCATCGAAAATATGAAAGTGCATTTAAACATCTTTCATTCCTCGTAGTAGCCCCCACAGCATTTCGACTATTTTGCAGTTGACATAATTGACGAGTCCACCGAATCAACACTACCCTTTACATTCGGGGATGATCCGTTAAGGACATGTTTAACACACATTGAAGCCGACACCTTCGATGTCGAGCGGTCAATGAGTGAGGTCACTTCGTTCCTCGAGTCTGCTAGCTATCTTGACACTCCACCATGGAGGCCTCGACTTGAACCCCTACCACCTCTATCCTCCATTCTTGCTATGCCCTCTCTAGATTCTCCATCAGACCTTGAGCTGAAGCCACTCCCGGCTTCACTCAAATACGTATTCTTAGGGCCCAATAGCACTTTACTAGCCATTATTGCCTCTGCTTTGATTCTCGACTAGGAACGTTGACTCGTTGAGGTTTTGAACGCTCATAGAGGAGCCATAGGGTGGTCAATCGCCAACTTAAAAGGAATTGACCCTTTTGTTTGCATGCATCGCATTCACTGCGAGGACGACACGAAATCGACCTGTGAAATGCAACAGAGACTCAACCCAAACATGAAAGAGGTTGTGTTAAAAGAAATTATGAAACTATTAGATGCATGCATCATATACCCCATCTTAGACAGTAAGTGGGTGAGCTCAAACCAAGTCGTCCCTAAGAAATCTAGGCTCACCGTTGTGCAAAATGAAAGGGGAGAGTTGATACTCACTTGTACCTGTTAAGGTTAGTATACTGAAAATAATATTTTTAGTATTTAATTTTATTTTAATAAAATTAATTTTTTATTTTATGAGAATCTTTATGAGCAATGTATGCATATCATTTCTTTGTTATGCATGGATGTCCAATATTCTATATAGTATTTAATCTGGTGTGTAGAGTACGACTTACGCACAGAAGATCGAATTTTAAATTCTTGCAGAATAAAAGTTTTATGTTCACAGTTTAGATGGCAATGGACATACTATCGGTACGATTGCGACACAGAATTTTAGCAGGCCTGTCTTGGTTACGGAGAACAGATAATAGTATCGTCTATTGTTTCAACTCTGTGTGCTAGTACACTTTGTGTGTATTGAACGAGACATTTAGAATAATTAATTTTATACTGACTATATAAATTAATTTACATACCCAAGGTTATTATGAACAGTGCTTATCCCCTTAATTCTGAAATAATTATTGATTTGCGTATATTTAATATTCATTATTTTGATTCATTAGAGGGTGCGATCTTATATGGGTCTATATTCTCGGTAAGTTGGATAGTGGTATTATTTATTTGGCAAACATTAATTATTGAAGAAATTCACGTCCCGAAAGATCGGAATTGACGATACCACCTTTAGAAAGCTTATAAGTTTTGACTGGGCCAAACCCTGTAGGTGGATTTAAGTATCCGGTGGTCAAATAAGTTAAGCGAAAGGGTTTAAGGAATATCAAGATGCCAATTAAATTAAATTGTCAGTATTTATATTTAATTAGCGGGTATCAAAAATCTTAACGTGTGGAGAAATGGTAAACATTTAATAACAAGAGCTCAATGTAAGAAAGTCTTGAGATTATGGGTCAGAGTGCAATTATAGTTCTTTAGTGATATGAACTGTAATTCAATATTTTATGAAAATTGCAGAAACCGCTGGTAGGTATCTATGTTCTATTAGAAGTCTTACTCATAATTACTCTCTAGGTCCCTGCTGTAACCCTATATATACGCAGGTAGGCTGAACCCATTATATATCATAATTGATATATCATATTTTGTCTTTCATGACTAAAATATATCTGGGTTCTGTTCGTACGAGTTCTCGATAATCCGTAACTCACACTACGTTTGAGGATCGCGTAAGGGATTATAGTAGAAGATCTAACAGGAGTTTCAACTCGAAATCAAATCGCAGTTGAAGGATTAATCGACAAAAGATATTCTTCTAAATTAACTTTGGTTGTACGAATTTTATTTTGATCGTTCGACGTCAAAAGTTTTATTTGGAGTCCGTTTCGGCGTTTGTCCGTCTAGTTATTTTTTTACCAAAAATTATTTGCAAAAACAATGATCTTGGTAGTTTTTCCTTCAACAATTAATATCAGAGCCGTTTTATTTTTTGTTTACGTTTATCGGGGCCGGGTAATTTTAGAACTGTTGCTAAGTTTGTTTTGCAGGCGTTCTAATCTCGATTTTATGATTATCACTTATTTTCATGTTTGATTGAATGCGTGGATAATGATTTAGTTTTTTTTATTCATGGGGGTTGACCATGATAGATTAATGTTTTTTAAATCAAATGTGAGCTTTCGGGACATAGATTTTGATGTAAATTTTATTGTTATTCGGTTTTTAGTTTTTTTTATTAGATAAAGTAAAAAAATAAAAAAATAAAGAACAGTCGAAGAACATCAAACAGGATTAAAGCTGCAAATTTTTTTGCACCAAACGTTTTTTTTGGTTAAAAAAAATAAATTGGGCCGCGGCGCTGCCAAACGCAGCCTCATGCTGCGGCGGCACTGTTTTTCCTCGGCAAGAAGCGGCGCCGAAAGAGATTAGAAGAAAAAGAAAAAAAGCAAATTTTTAAAAAACTGTAACACCAAACAGTAGCACCGGTCTCCAAAACAAGCGCAATGTTCGAAGCAGTCACAGCAGCTTTCCCAAGCCAAACGAGGCGCTGTTTTCCAACAGCAAGCTGCGGTGTAGTGTTATTCCGAAACAGTGTGCAGGCACAAATCCCAACACAGAAACAGTTTCCAAGCAATTCCCAAAACTGTTTGGCACTGTTTTGTTTTTCCAAAAAGTGCAACAAATCCAAAACAGTAGGGGTATTCTGGCACAAAATCCAAGTGGCGCTATAAGCGCCAGTGCAAACCGCTGGAATCAACACTTCAAATAGTGATTTTCAAGCACAGCGCACAAAAAAATAGTGCCGGTCTTCCCAAACAGAAGCGTCCATTAGCAGCGGTTTTCCAGGCGATGTTTGTGTTTTGAAACAACTGTTTCGGTGATTTCACAGGCGCAAAATTCGGCAGTTTCCAAATCAAAGCCGCCAATTTCCAAACAAATCCACCGAATCAGTATTTGGATTGTGTGGAACTGTTTTCCATAACAGCGGTGCTTACCCAAATAAGAAGCAGCGATTTTCAGGCGCCAACACAGTGATTTGGAATAATCTAGTAACTAGTTGTAGTTGAATTCTGTAGCAACTGAAAGACTCGCAATTTATCTTTTAAAACAGGATACTAAAACTCTTTAGAGTTTCAGATGGATCATAAAATTAGGATATTATTTATTATATTTTGCATTTAATTTTTTTATTAACTGCGTGAATGATAAATATTAGTTTTATTTATCCTGTTAATTTAATTAATTCGAATATTTAATTTTAATTAAAATATTTTGTAATGAAAATAAAATTATAATTTTTAATTAAATGAAAAAACTTTAGATATTTTATTTATTTTTACAAAATATCACGTTTAAGATATTTTTTAATCGAATATTTAAAAAAAAATATGAGAATTAATTCTAAATTTTTGAATTATTTAAATAGAAAAATATTTAATCGAAATAAATTATTATTTTTTAAAAAATATAAAAAAAAATAAAATAAATAAATGTCTTTAATCACTACCTTAATTGAAAAGTTACAGGAAAAATTATATATTTATTAAATTTTATTTGTTACGCATTTAAATACGAAAAGATGGTTTAATAAATTAGAATTTTTAGAATTGTGTACAATATTTGATTCTTTCAGATCGTGTGACTTTCGAAATTAATAAATTTATTTTAATTAAACAGATTTTATAACCCAATTTTTTTAAAAAAAATTTAAGTGGGAGATGAAATTTATTCACAGATAAATTTTGCGGTCTCCATCACCAGTTTGTAGGCGAAGCAATTAAACCCTGCGTGTTGGCAGTAAGACATTCCTCTCAATCGGACAGATTCATTGCGCTATCGCCAGTTCAAACTTCCTTTAAAGATAATTTTGGATAATTGTTAGTGTGGATCACTTCTCCATCTGAAGGTTCATTGCGAAGCGATTGATTTGGGATTAGATGATGGTTAACACTTAGCTGTATATGATAGTATTCTCTCCATCTGAGTCACTACTATTATATACTGGATTGAAACTATGTCAGCTATTTAATTTTACTTGGCATGGTCAGTTGCCTAGATAGTAAAATTAAAAAGAATTGTCCTGTCTGGTCTTATGATGGATAGTAGATGTCCACCCATCGTGGCATGCTATTCTCAGATTACCAGGCTGCTGTAGACACCCCAATTTGAGCCCGCTCAATCTTAGGTAAATCTGATGATAAAAACAGGTGAATTGGTACTTCAATTCGATCCTCGGGAAATGATTCAAGCTCGGTATTTGAACCTGAAATCTTCAAACCAATGAAATTGTGTTTGAACCATCGATAACTTGTTGTCCAAGTCATTCCAAAAGTGGCGACCGCCATGTTCATTGTGGTGACCTCCAATAGAACCTTGTGAAAATCCTAGCCAAAAGTGGCAACCACCAACTTCAACCTGGCAACCGCCAACTCCAACATGGTGACCGCCAACTCATGACCTAGCGACCACCAACTTCAAAAATCCTGACGTGTCCCATAACGTGTCCACGTCTCATTCGTTGAAAATTTCTATAAATACCGTACCCCCGATACATTTTCAGAACAGAAAATTAGAGAGAAGTTGAGTGAGAGAAGCTATACTAAGTCGCTGAGCAATCCGAGTCCCGACTCCGAAACCCTGTCGAAATACCGAGAGTCAAACCCCCTGGTATCGAAGTTCTAGCTTGGATCATTGCTCAAGGATCAAATTAGCCATCACCACTCATAAACTTGAGGATTCCTTAGCAATCCAGGTGTTGGAGGCAATACTGCCAAAATCATTATTTTTCTATAAAACGATTTTTGGTAAAAAAATTAACTGTACGGACAGATGCCAAAACGGGGTCCAGATAAAAATTTTGACGTCGAACGATAAAAAATAAACCCGTGCAACCAAAGTTAATTTAGATGAATATCTCTTGTTGATCTAATCTTCAACTACGACTTGATTTCCAGTTGAAGCTCCAGTCAAATCTTCTACTGTATTCCCTTGCACGATCCTCGAACGTAGTGTTGGTTACGATCCTCTGAGAACTCGTACCGGTAGAACTCCGATATCTTTTGTCTTGAAAGACAAAAAATATGAATATGATATATGAGATATGATCTAACAATCTCAAACTAGTTCAGCCTATCCGCATATATATAGGCTACAGTAGGGACCTGGAGAGTAATTATGAGTAAGACTTCTAGTGGAATACAAACACTTACTAGCAGTTTCTGTAATTAAAGAAAGACGCATAGCGGTATCTGCAATTATGGAAAACCAACAGCGGCTTCTGCAATTTTCATAAAATACTGAATTAAAGTTCACACCACTAAAGAACTATAATTGCACTCTGACCGATAATCTCAAGACCTTTTTGCATTGAGCTCCTGTTATTAAATGCTTACCATTTCTCCCCACGTTAAGATTTTCGGTACCCGCCAATTAAATTTAATTACTGACAATTTAATTTAATCGACATTTTGATATTCCTTAAGTCATTCCGCTTAACTTATTTGACCTCTGGATAATTAAATCTATCGACAAGATTTGGCCCGATCAAAACTTATAAGCATCCTTAAGGGGGTATCATCAATCCCGATCTTTGGGACGTGGATTCCGTCAATAATTAATATTTGCCATATAAATATTACTGTTATTCAACATACCGAAAATATAGACTCATATAAGATCGCATCCTCTAACGAATCAAAACAACGAATATTAAATATATGCAAATCAATAAATATTTCAGGATTAAGAGGATAAGCACTATTTATAATAACCTTGGAGTGTGAATTAATTTATATAGTCAGTAGTCAGTACAAAATTAATTACCCAAAATGGCCCGTTCAATACATACAAAATGTACTGACACAGAGAATCGGAACAATAGACAATGCTATTATCTGTTCCCCGTAACCAAGGCAGGCCTACTAAAACTCTGTGTCACAGTTGTACCGATGGTATGTCCATATCATCTAAACTGTGAATATAAAACTTATATTGTGCAAGAACCTAAAATCTGATCTTTTATGTGTAAGCCGTACTCCACATACCAGATTAAATACTATATAGAATATTTGACATCCATGTATAACAAAGAAATGATATACATACATTACTCATAAATATTCTCATAAAATAGAAAATTATTTTTTATTAAAATAAAATTAAATACTAAAAATCATATTTTTAGTATACCCATAACAATCTCCCACTTATATTCAAAACCACGATACTGTATATCTGACTCTCATGCCCTCTACCGGACTATCAAAAGTCTTAGCCGGTAAGCTATTTGTAAAAGGATTTACAAGGTTGTCTCCTGATGCTAGCTCTATGTCTGACTAAAAATTTGAGTCTGTGTACCCCAAAGGTACTAGACTGTCTGCCTAGTAAACTAAAATATAATCCTTAGTTCTTTTCAGACACTTGGTTATATTCTTTACCATAGTCAAATACTCCTACATTGGATTAGACTGATATCTGCTAACCATGCCAACGACAAAACAGATGTCGTGTCTAATGCAAATCATAGCATACATGAGGCTTTCTACCATCGAAGCATAAGAAACCGCCTTCATCCTCTCTATCTCATCAAGTGTCTTTGGACAATGATCCTTGGATAGAGTAATTTCATACCTGAAAGGGAGAAACCCTTTCTCAGAATCTTGCATGCTAAAACGAGTAAGGATATCATCGATATACTTTGCTTGTGATAAGCCCAATATCATTTGTTTCCAATCTCGTACAAGCTTGATCCCAAGGATGTGACTGGCTTCTCCCAAGTCCTTCATATCGAACTGCCTAGATAACCATACTTTAACAGTAGATAATGCCCCCACATCATTTTTGATGAGTAAGATATCGTCAACATAAAGTACTAGAAAGATCACCATGCTTCAGTCACGCTTCTTGTACACATAGGACTCATCTGGACTTTGATCAAAATTATAAGACTTAATGGGTTGATCAAATCGAGTGTTTCAAGATCTCGATACCTGCTTAAGTCCATAAATGGATCTCATAAGCTTACACAACATGCGCTCCTGGCCCTTTGCAATGAATTCGTCTAATTGTATTATATAGATACACTCATCAAGACTTCCGTTGAGGAAAGCTGTCTTGACATCCATTTGCCAGATTTCGTAATCGAAATGTGCCGCAATGGATAAGAGAATTCGGATAGACTTAAGCATGGCTACTGGCGAAAAGATTTTCTCATAGTCCATCTCTTCTTTCTGAGTGAACCCTTTAGCAACAAGCTTAGCATTGAAGGTTTCAATCTTCCCGTCTACTCCTCTCTTCCTCTTGTAGATCCACTTGCATCCAATTGGTTTTATCCATTCGGGTGGTTCTATAAGTTTTCAGACCTGATTGGAATACATAAACTCTAACTCTGAATTCATAGCCCTTTGCCAAAACTCTGCATCTTTGTCTTGTAGTGCTTCATTGTAGTTATAGGGCTCGATATCTAGTTCTGTCGGGATCCTGTCAAAAGACTCTCCTAAGAACCTATACCGGTCAAGTTGATAAACAACCCTCCCACTACGACGAGGCACTACCTGTGTCTGTGTACTAGCAGTAACACGCTGTGCAGAATCTAAATCATGTGCATCAGCACCCTGCTCTTGATTTGCACCTGTCCTGATAATTCTCCCACTACGACGAGGTAATAGAATATCAGTGACTTGCGGTTCCTCTTCCATTCTACTGGTATTTTCTCTCAGTTCTTCTAGAATGATATTTCTTTTGGGTCTGTGATTTATAATATAATCATCTTTCAAGAATCGGGCATTCGTGCTAACAATGAGCTTCTGATCTTTAGGATTATAAAATAGACCACATTTCGTTCTCCTAGGATACCCCATAAAGAAACAGACTTCTGTCATCGGTTCCAACTTACCCGCGTTCCCTTTCAGAACATGTGCTGGACTCTCCCAAATTCGAATGTGTTTAAGACTAGGCTTACGCCCGGTCCACAATTCTGAGGGAGTAGAAGGGGTACTAACTTAGAAGGTACCAAGTTTCTAATGTAAGCCGCTATCTCTAAAGCGAGTCCCCAAAATGAATCTAGTAAGCTTGAATAACTCATCATTGACCTTACCATTTCTATAAGAGTTCTATTCTTTCTTTCTATTACACCATTCTGCTGAGGAGTGCCAGGTGCAGTCAACTGGAATGTAATCCCTTCTGATGACAAGTAGTCCTTAAACTCTCTAAAGAGGTATTTTCCACCACGGTCGGATCGTAGTAATTTGATACTTTTACCCAGACGCTTCTCCGCCTCCGCCTTGAATTCTTTAAATTTCTCAAAACATTCAGACTTACGGTGTATCAGGTAAATGTATCCATACCTTGAGTAGTCATCAATGAAACTGACGAAGTACTCAAAGCCACCTCTAGCCCAAATTTTTATAGGACCACACACATCATAATGAACCAGCTCCAACAGTTCTTTAGCTCTATAGTCTTTGGCCGAAAATGGCCTCTTGGTCATCTTACCCTTTAAGCAAGATTCACAAACTGAAAGTGCCTCCACTTCCAATGAACTCAAAGGTCCATCTGCTACCAGTCGATTTATCCTTTTTAGATTAATATGACCTAAGTATAAGTGTCAAAGAAACGCTTAGTTCATTAAAGAAAAAAACTTACTCTTATATGGTAATATAGATGTATTATTCATTTTAGTCAGTTGCAGTGTATGAGAAATTGGAGTAATAATATAAAGATCATCCACCAATGTACCAGAACAGATTACTCGTTTATTATCGTTAATAACCACAGAGTTATTAAAATAAACAAAATATCTGTCTTTAGCCCATCCAGAAGCGAAAACTAAGTTCTTTCTAATGACAGGTACATAAAGGCAATTTTTCAATATTAAAACCCGATCTCTACAAAAATTGAGAGTGACATCTCATATTGTAACTGCTGTTACTTTTGTATTATTGGCCATATACAGATAAATCTCTCCATCACTAAGTTATCGAATTTCTTGGAACCTCTGCAATGAATTGCAGACATGATTAGTGACTCCCGTATCTATACACCAGGTACCGGTAGATAACACCGCTAACTATGTTTCTACAACCAGTGAACAGAAATTACTCTGTTTGTTCTACTTTCTGAGAAATATTTGACATAGCTTTTTTCAGTGCCGGGTCTGGTTACAGTGAAAACATCTGACTTTCGGCTTTTTCACACCAGTCCGTGGCCCACTAACTACCCTAGAAATCGTGTCTCCCTGTTTCTGAACTTTTTTCTTCTTTATGCCTTTCGGCCTAGAGGAAGAACCTTTTTCAGAAACAAACACATTTCCTGGTATTAAAAGAATACCATTTGTAGTTAAAGTTATATCAAAGTTGCATCTTCCTTTTTCAGAAACAAACACATTTCCTGGTATTAAAAGAATACCATTTGTAGTTAAAGTTATATCAAAGTTGCATTTCCAGTCAACATAATTTGGTCCCGTTAGTTTGTTTTCTTTGAGTATTAAAGTGAGTGGGTTAAAATCTATTTTAATTCTGAGAATCACATAATTAAAAAACCGTTAATTATGATGAGCAAAATATTGAATTCATTTTAATTTGGTTCCCTCTATCATTTTAAAAATAAATTTATCAACAGTCTGGTTACTTAAGAATAGAATGCCACGATGGGTGGACGTCTACTATTATTCATCAGACCATACATGCCAATTCTTTTTAATTTTACTATCTAGGCAATTTATCATGTCAAGTAAAATTAAATAGCTAACATAGTTTTGGTCCAGTATATAATAGTAGTGACTCAGATGGAGATGCTACTATTATATACAGCTAAGTGTTAACCATCACCTAATCTCAAATCAATCACTTCGCAATGAACCCTTCAGTTGGAGAAGTGATCCACACTAATAATTATCCAGAATTATCCATAATGTAGGTTTGTACTGGTGATACCACAATTAATCTGTCCGTTGGGGAGGAAGGCCTTACTGCCAACACGCAGGATTTAATTGTTACGCCTACAAACTAGTGATGGAGACCGCGGGATTTATCTGTGAATAAATGTTCTCTCCCACTTAGATTTTTAAAATATATTTTAGAGTCATAAAAATTCGTTTAATTAAAATAAATTTATTAATTTCGAAAGCCACATGATCTGAAAGAGTCAAATCTCTTTCCGTGTACACGATTCTAAAGATTCTGATTTATCAAACAATTTTTTCGTGTTTGAATGCATAACAAATAAAATTTAATAAATGCACAATTTTTCCTGTAACTTTTTAGCTAAGGTAGTGATTAAATGTATTTATTTATTTTATTTTTTGTTTCACATTTTTTGAAAAATAATAATTTATTTTGATTAAATATTTTTTCATTTAATTAATTCAAAATTTGAAATTAATTTTCATGTTTTTTCAAGATATCTGATTTTAAAAAACAAATCATCTTAAATATGATATTTTCTAAAAAATAAAATATCTAAATTTTTTTATTTAATTAATTAATTAAAAATTTTAATTTTATTTTCTATTACAAAATATTTTAATTAAAACCGAATATTCAAATTAATTAAATTAACAGGATAAATAAAATCAATATTTATCAACCATGTAATTAAAATAAAAAAATTTAAAATTAAATACAAGATAAATATCCCGATTTTGTAATCACACCAAAACTCTAAAAAGTTTTGTTAACCCAAGAGCTTTTTAATTTGATTTTGATGATTTTTTTAATTCATTTTTTAAGAATAAATAATTTTAAATGGATAATATTTTATATTTTCAAAATAAAAGTATTTGCACATTTTGAACAATCAAGGTTGATACCTTAGCAAAAAAAAAAGACTTTTATCTCAAAAGGTTCAAACACTTAAGAATTCTTTAATTAGAATATTTTTTGTGTTGATTTTAATATAAAATTAAGTCAAACACTTTTAAGACAAAGTATACTTGAAACTTATCAAGTGTGTCAATACACATTGATCAAATAGTTTGACATCCTAACTGTTTTTCAAGTTGATCTTCAGGTACCAAAAAGTTAGTGTCGACACAAACTAATTTTGTGTCAACACAAAA
>JAULJZ010086315.1:2186-12465 GCA_032270985.1 Heliamphora pulchella
CTAAGTTGGATCCTTTTAGAGAGAGAGCAATGATATGTCTATGAATTGTGAATTGACGATTGTCTTCCCCTTGTGTAGCGATGCCACCTAAACCTAAAAGAGGTAGAGGCCACGATCGCAGCTGAGGGCGCGTTGAAGCACTAGTTCCTGAAGGAGGGGATGTCTATAATGATGAGAGAATTTCAACGATTAAACCCTTCTATCTATGCTGGAGAACTTGATTCGAAAGTAGCAACCGAATGGCTGGAGGTAATCACCAGGATTTTAGATACCTTGTAGATAGTAGAGTCATCACCTTAGGGTTAGTTTTGCTACATTTCAACTCTGGGGGATGCAAACGAGTGGTGGAAGTTTGCTAGGATAATGGTGAATGGTACTTGGGCAACGTTTACTACGGTGTTTCTGGAGAAGTATTTTCCTAAGTCTATTTGAGATACTTACAGAGAGAAGTTTTCATCATTGATATAGGGAACCATGTCGATTTTGCAATATGAATCAAAATTCACTAGTTTATCAAAGTTTACGTTAGAGATGGTGTCAACCGAAGAACTAAGGGCAAAGAAGTTCGAAAGGGGGTTACGACCGGTTCTTTGAGAAAAGGTGGCAACGTTACGAATAAGAGTCTTTTCAGAGTTAGTCGAGATAGTAATGTCAATGGAAAGTACTTTGGCAGATAATCGAATAATTAAGGAGAGTAAATCACAATTAGTGGTTAGGACTACGCAATCCGAGGAATGACCGTTTAAAAGGCGAAGACCGAAATATGGTGACACTAGTTCATTACCACAAGGGTCTTACAGACCCAGCGCTCTGCTCCCATCCCATCGGTGGTATCTACGGCTCGTCCTAAGAGTAAGGAGTTCATGTGTTTCACATGTGGGCAGCAGGGGTATCGAGCTAAAGATTGTTCATAGAGAAGGTAAGCGCAAGGACAAATGCAAGGGCAATAATAGGGTCCGTTTCAAGCCCAACCTCAGGAGAAGGGGCCACTCAAATGTTATCAATGTGGCTAAGAAAGGCATCTTTGGTATGAATGCCCGCAAGGAAGAATCAGCCGAGGCACAACTAGTACTCAACCGACTCAGCAGCAAGTATATAACCCACCACTGCGACAGGAAGAGACTCGAGTATTTCGAGCTCCCAATGAGGCAACGCCGGCACAATCGGTACGTCAACCCACAGGTAGAGGATGAGGACAGATCTCTAGAGTCTAAGGAAGGATTGTCTTGGTTACGGGGAACAAATAATAGCGTCGTCTATTGTTCCGACTCTCTGTGCTACTACACTTCGTGTGTGTTGAACGGGAAACATTGAGGTAGTTAATTTTATACTGACTATATAAATTAATTTACACCCCAATGTTATTATAAATAGTACTTATGCTTTTAATCATGAAATAATTATTGATTTACGTATATTTAATATTCGTTCTTTTGATTCATTAGAGTGTGTGATCTTATATAAGTCTATATTACCGGTGAGTTGGATAGCGATACTATTTATATGGTGAATATTAATTATTGACAGAAACCAGGTCTCAAAAGATCGGGATTATCGATACCTCCTTAAGGAAGCTTATAAGTTTTGACTGAGCCAAACCCTGTAGGTGGATTTGATTATCCGGCGGTCAAACAAGTTAAAAGGAAGGGCATAAGAAATTTCAAGATGTCGATTAAATTAAATTATCAGTAATTAAATTTAATTGACGTATATCGAAAATCTTAACGTGGGAAGAAATGTTAAGCATTTAATAACAGAAACTCAATGCAAGATGGTCTTGAGATTATGGGTCAGAGTGCAATTATAATTCTTTAGTAGTGTGAACTGTAATTCAGTGTTTTGTGAAAATTGCAGAAACCGCTGCAAAGTTTTCATAATTACATATACCGTTATGAGATTTGCTTAATTGCAAAAACCGCTGATAGGTGTCTGTGTTCCAGTGGAAGTCTTACTTATAATTACTTCACAACTCCCTATTGTAGTTCTATAAATATGCGGGTAAGCTGAACTAGTTTCATAACTTGTTTTCAAGACTAAAGCTGTTCAGGTTCTACCGGTACGAGTTCTCAGAGGATTATAATCCACACTATATCTGAGAATCGCATAAGAGAATACAGTAGAAGATCTGACGGAAACTTCAACTCGGAAACAAAATCGTAGTTGAAGATTCGACCGGTAAAAAGGCATTCTTCTAAATTAACTGTGGTTGCACGAGCTTTAATTTTGATCGTTCGATGTCAGAAATTTTAACTAGAGCCCGTTTCGGCATTTGGCTGTCTAGTTAATTTTTTACCAAAAATCGTTTGCAAAAACAATGATCTTGGCAGTTTTGCCTCCAACATGTGGCCCACTAACAAACTTGAAAATCGTGTGAGCTTGTTTTTTAACTTTTTTTTCTTCTTGCCTTTCAGCTTAGAGGAAGAACCATTTTAAAAAACAAACAAATTTTCAGCTTCCTAAAAATACCATCGGTAGTTAAAACAATATCCAGATTTTTTTCAGTCAATATAATTAGGACCTGTAAGTTTCTTTTCTTTGAGTATAGTCACGAGTAGACTGAAAGCCTTTTTATCCAGAGAATTACATAATTAAAAACCACTAATTATAATGAACAAAATTTTAAATTTTATTTTAAAATTAATTTTTTATACTATTTTTAAAAAAATCGCCAGCAACCTAGTATATCGTGAATAACATGCCTCGATAGGAAGAATGTCTATTACTCATCATTTGTCCCGATAGGACAATTGCTATTAATTTTACTATTTAGGCAATAGACTTTACTAAGTAAAAAATTAAATAGCTGACGTATTTACGGTCCAATAAATAATAGTAGCGACTCATATAGAGATAATACTATTATTTATAATTAAGTGTAAACATTACTTAATCCTGAATCAATCACTTCGTAATGAACCATTCAGATGGAGAAGTGATTCATACTAACAATTACCCATAATTATCCCCAAAAAAAATTCGTGCCCGTGATCTCGTAATAAATTCCGTTCGATGGGATGAAGTCTCTAATGCCAACACACAAAATTTCGATTTTTTAACCATCTTTGCATGTTTTATATGTAACAAATAAAAATTTTAAATTCTATTTAATTAAAAAACTAATTTTAAATAAAAATCAAGAATTTTATTTTATTTTTCGTTACACATATTTCAAAAAAAATAATTTATTAAAATTAAACTCTTTTTAATTAATTCAAAAAATTTGAAATTAATCATTACATTTTTTTAAGACATCCAATTTAAAAAAAATAAATCGTCTTAAACGTGTTTTTATGTAACAAAATAAAATTTTAATTTTTTTAAAAAAATTAATTTTAATTGAAAAAATTTATTTTATTTTTTCGTTACAAAAAACAATTAGTTTCGAATTAACAAAATTAATTAAAACTTCAACAAAATAAATAAACTAAAATAAAAGCATCCACGCATTTAAATAAATAAATGCATTAAATTTCGATTTTTATGGTTTATCTAAAACTCTTTAGCTAAAGAGTTTCTTTTTAGCTAGAAAACTTGTAATTCTGTCAGAATCAGTATTTTAGTCTTCTATTTTTGTCAGGACTTTACAACTAATCAGAAATCTTGTAATATTCAGTTACTACAAGTCACAGTCCAACTAAAATAATGTTGCCACTGTCGCTTGGCCAACACCACCGCTACCCCATCGCGTGAGCATCGTGTGCTGCGCTTTGCGATTTGGAGTTGCTGCAGCTTATACTTCTGAGTTTGGACGCTTAGCATTTTTGTTTGTTGGTATAATCCACGAATCACCATGGATTTCCATGATTTAATGAAATATGCATTCCACCTGTAATAGAACTCCCATTCCATGATAAACCTTTTCAGGGCCAGCCCCGAGTGATTTGGGGCCCAAAGCAGATGATTAAAATGGGGCCTTTATAATTTTTTATACATTATAATTTTAAGAAAAAAATATTACAAAAGTTTCAATGAATTAAATTTTTTATCTTGTTGTTTCACAATTTAATAATATTTAATTTACAATCAAAACAACAACAAAAAGAATAAAAAATAATAATACCAGAACTAAAAAAAATTAAATCAACAGCAACAAAATATCACTTGAACACTGCCCTTCGCGCATTTTTTTGTTACAAAACTACTAATTAATCTTGTATAATCAAGCTTATCTAGCATTTATTTTTCAATGGACATCATCACTAATCCATTCAACTTTTCTTGTGACATTGTTGATCGAAGATAAGATTTGATCATCTTTAACTTTGAAAAGCTCATTTCTCCTGAGACTACTGTAACAGGTATAGTTAATAATATCCGATATGCAATCCCTATATTCGGAAAACAACCATCTATTAGCGTCAAATAACTCAGTATTTCAATTGGCTTTTTTGTTTGTTTTGGTAAAACCTCTTTTAGGACTTTTAATGCTGAAAATAAATTTCTCCCATCAATATCAAAAATCCCATCATGTTTCAAAAAATCTTCAATTTTCAAGTTTGGCACAATAAGTCTTCAAGCATTCATCGTTGACAGAGTTCAACTTCTTCAAATCAAACAAAAACTCAAAAATTCCCTCATATATTTGAAATTGATCGAACCTGCTTTTGAGTGAAAAAAGAGCCTGATCTACTATATATATGAAGTAATTGACTCTAAAGGATTCTTCAACGGACTGAGTCATTTTTTCGTCAACATTCTCATCAAAATGTTTCTTTCTGCGAATGGTATGCTGTTGACGAAAAAGAAGCTTAATGCCACAAATCCAGTTTTCTTGTACCTTTCAAAGAAGATTATAAGCCTTTTTAAATGATCTATAGCATTACCTATATCTATGTCTTCACTTTGAAAGATCTTGTTAACAGAGTTAACAGCAAACAACAGATTGTGCCAAATAATCATGCCAACCAAAAATTCAAAATTCTCAATTTCATATGTTGCTAGAGACTTGGCTTCACTCTTTATTTTAGGATCTTCATTAGTATTTGCCAACTCAAGTAAAGCATCTATTATTTGTAGAGTTTGGTATCTTATTGCTTTCACACTTTCAATGCGACTTTCCCATCGTTTTTGTGACAATGGTTTAAAAGTGAAACCTTTCACATTATCTTTCAAAACTTCCCATCTCTTTGTCAAAGATGAAAACAATGAATATATACGCTGCACCACTCCAAAGAAAGATATAACTTTAGAACAAGAGTTAGCCATATCACAAAGAATAAGGTTAAGACTATGACAACCACATGACGTATAAAATGCTCTAGGATTTACTTCAAATAGTCTTTTCTGTATACCTTTGTGTTTCTCTTTCATATTGGAGCCATTGTCATACCCTTGTCTTCTTATATCATTAATACAAAGTCGAAGAGTACTCAATACCTATTGAAGTTCAATGAAAAGTCCAAATCCTGAGGTATCTTCCACCTTCAAAAATTCTATAAAAAATTCTTGGACCTTTATTAGACTTGTTGTAACATCCACACATCGTATTACAAATGACATTTGTTCTTCGTGACTTATATTTGGAGTACAATCAATAATAACTGAAAAATATGTCGCTTCTTTGATTCTTGAAACAATTGTACTTTTGATTTCACCTGCTAACATCTGAATCAATTCATTTTGAATTTTGTGACCAAGATAATGATAATGATCCTCATTCCTACCAATCCTTCAAAGATGTTCTTGCATTATTGGATTAAATTCGGCAATTATCTCAATTATGCTTAAAAAATTTTCATTTCTCTCTTGATAAATCTTTTTATTGTCCCCACGAAATGCTAAATTATTTTTCGCAAGTGTTTTAACAACAGCTATTATCCTCAATAATACTCCTTTCCAGTGCTCTCTTTCTTTGTTGATTTGTTCTTGCACAATTTTATCGATTGGTTCAGTCTTTTGCAATCTCATCTCCAACTCAATCCATTTGCTTATGCATATAATGTGCTCATCACTACTTTCATGACCTTTAAGTCTCTGATCAACATTTCTCCAATCTTTAAATCCTTCACAAGTCAATTGAGTTCTGTTTCCATCTTGTTTAAACAATTTACAACTAAAGCAAAAAATTCTATCCAAAGCATCTGAATAGACTAGCCATTTCCTATCATGTTTCTCTCCATTTGATATATACCGAATATAATGTATAAAAGAAAAATGTTTACCAGAAGCATCTTTAGAAAAATTGCAATCATCATTTGTTCTTCTAGCTTTAGGACCTCTTTCTACCAGCAAAACTCTTAAATTCTAATCAATATGGTCCCAATTACTTGGATCATCAATATTTAAAGATCCATATTCTGAATTCAACCCTACATTTTGATTTCCATCAATACTATCTTCATTATCACTCTCATCCGCACACTGATTATTGTCTAGGTTTTCATTCACTAAATCCATATTTTCTTCATTTTTCAAATGTTCAAGTTCTTCTTCTTCATTCACTAAATCTTCAACCAAACTGAAATTTTCTGTTAATTTTTTACCACTAAAAAACTTATCAAGAGATTCCACTTGAGATTGAATTAATTCCTCTACTTTTTGTTTTTTTTCTTTTTTTTGATTCAGACATATATTTTCTAGGAGGCATGATTATAAAATTCTTCAAATCAAAAAAATAGCAAACAAAAAAGAACTAAAAAATTAAAAAATAACAAACAGAAAAATATTAAAAAAAATTATAGCAAGCAAATGACTCAATGATATAAACCATGAAACATATATTATATTATATATATAAATAATATTAGTTAATAAATAACAATAAAAACTTATAAGCAGAATCAAGATTCAGATCTTCACTCTTGAGTCTCGATTTGAGCAACAGTGTGTCACGTACGGCGAGTCGGCGTGCAAGGAGCAATCAGCAACGTATCGCACAACGACCGGCGACGGCGAGCGATGGGGAGTCCGACACTGAGTCCGACAGCGAGTTTCAGATTGAGCGATGCTGAGTCCGACATTGCGAGTCTGCAACGCACGGCGAGTTCGCTATTCGCACGGTGGTGTTCTCTGTTTGCGCTACTTTGCGTTGTGTTTGATGTAAAAAAAATTAGGGCATAAAATTTTTTTTTTTAATTGGGAGTCCCTAATTTTTGCACAAATTTGGGGAGCTCAAAGCCATTGCCTTGTGGGCTTTGCTCCAAGGCCGTCCCTAATCCTTTTGGCACTCGTTTGGTTTGATGATAATTATCAATGCCCAATTCAAAAAATATAATCACTAAGTGAATTCCCAAGCACTAGCAGAAAGCCAATTGGTTTGACTTATTAGGCTTTTTTTTCACTTTTTCTACATGATTTGATACTTACTTTTTTACAAAAAAATTAAAAATCCTAAAAGCCACTTAAAAAAGCTAGTCCAAACACATGTATTCATGATTCTTATTCCAAGTTGACTTTGCCACCATGATCTACACTTTGGCCACTTTAATTATCATGCCATAAAAAACATGCATTCATGGTTAAACTTGAATTATAAATCCATGATCCACGTTTGCTTCCATGATTCATGCATTACAATTCCAAATTAGCAAGTTATCAAAAGCCTTTCATGCTTGATGAACAAAAGCTTTAATTCCAAGCTTATGCGCCGCACCTTGGACCAATTGCCACAACCTTTTCTTATTTTCTATGTTTTTTATCATTCGAATTTCAATTACATAAAATCAAAATACAAGAATTTAAATTAAAAAAAATTTAATTTTTACATTGATCTTATACCTCCGAAGAGTTCACAATCAATCTATCACGATCAACTATCGTAGTTAGTTTTTTTTTTAATAATCAATAAACCATGCAATCAAGTATGCAAAATAATGACTATTAAAATCCGAAATTTGATTGCCTCCAAAACCAAGTTAGCACAATCTAAATATACCCGAACCCATAATTAAATTATACATAATCAAACTTGGCACTAATACCAATTGTTGGAAAAAACTGCTAAGATTCTAAGATTATGTTTACGATTTTAGTTAAAAATAACTGGACAAAAAAATGCTAAAACTGGCTCCACATTAAAACTTTTTGATATCCAACAATCAAAATAAAATTCGGTAATACTTCTAAAGCTAGTTTTCGGATTATACTTTTCAAAATTTCGTTGGATGATTTCGATTGCTGTAACAAATTCTAGTCAACAATCCGTCGCTGTTTTTGACTTCTAATCAAATCTCCGACACAAGCTTTCTGTTGTATTCCCGAATGATAAACACAAACAAAGTATGGATTTTGATCTATCGTGTTATTCAAAACCTGTTCAGTCGCCTGTTCTTTTGATTCATAAGATGTGAAAACCCTAAAACGTTACAAGGAATATTTGGTGGCTAGATTTTATAACAACATATAAATAGATGACAGTAGGGACCTATGGAGTAAATAAGACATAAGCTTTCAATGTAATTATGAAATCCTGTTTCAACTCAGAAGCAATTTCATAAAAACATAAATTATAATTCATTCCATTAAAGATTATAATTGCACTCCCAACCTAATTCTCAAAATCGTAATATTTGAGCTCATGTTATTAAATACTTATTTATTCTCCTCACATTAAGATTACAAATACCTGCCAATTAAATTAAATTACTGACAATTATATTTAATCGAGTTCTTAGAAAATTTCTTAAGATCTTCTACTTAATTTATTTGACTACCGAATTTAAAATCCACCTGCTGGGTTTGGCTTGATCAAAACTTATAAGCTTACTTAAGGGATTATCATCAATCATAATTTTTTGAAACGTACATTTTGTTAATAATTAATATTCACCATATATTTAACATCGCTATCCAATTTACCAGGATTATAGACCCATACAAAATCACATACTCTAATGAATCAAAACAACGAATATTAAGTATACGCAAATAATAATTATTTCGGGATAAAGAGCATAAGTACTCATAATAACTATGGGGTGTGAATTAATTTATAAAATTAATTACCCCAATTTGGTCATGTTCAATACACACAAAGTGTACTAGTACAATGAGCCAGAACAATTGTTAAAACAATTACCGTTTTTCGTAATCAAAACAGATCTACTAAAACATTGCTCATTAAGATTCTCATAAAATAAAAAATTAATTTTATTAATAAATAAAAATAAATACTAAAACTAAAAATTATGATTTTTAGTATACAACCATAACGGTCCATGATTGTAATCACAAAAGAAAACCAAAAACATATATCATTGTTCAAAAGTAAGTTTTAACTACTCATACACCAAGGGTTCCTTTGCAATACCTGAAATGTTTTTAAACAATGTGAGTCAAAACCCAATAGGAATAAGACTAACCAATAATGAATATATGTCATATGATTAACGAATTATACAAAAACGATTATGTTTCAAAATTCTCAATTCAAATTCTCCAAATACAAAGTAAAATTTTATGACAACATGAATATCTTCATATAATACAACTTCTTTAATAAATTTTAAATCCACAAGATTGAACCCACTATTTTTATCAATTCTCAATGACACATCAAACAGGTTTAGTTATTTATCGTACGGCCACTGCAAGGCATCAGCCAACAACTATGAAATTCATAAGTTATAAACACAAACTGACCACCTTTTTTGGGATTAACCCAATGGGTAGGGCAGCCAATCTTGCACAAATTTTTGATCTTTTATCGAAAAAATAGTCAAGTCCACCTTATCCACATCAATTCAACCCAGTACATTAACATCGACCATTTTCACATCAAACCTATCATATGCATAATTTCATAAGTACAATAATTATTGAAAAATCACATTTAATGATTGATTTGCACTAATCAATTTACTTAAAACCCAAACACCGCAAAACAAAGTAAAACAACCAAACAAGCAATTAAAGGAAATCACACGAGACACAAGGCTTTGTACATGAAAAACTCCAACTCGTGTAAAAATTACGAGACCAAACTAGGTTTAGAGAAATCAAGCACTAAAGACGAGTTTTACTTACAAGAAATTCTACAAATCCTGTTGAATCCACAATTTATAATAGTAAGCCTATGTTGCTGAATCCACGTACACTAAATTGTGTTCGACAACTGTTGAAATCCACCACCGGACTTCAATTGCTGTGAAATCCTCTGCCAGACTTTGACTCTCGAGAATTTACTCAAGAGACTCCACGAACTTGTAAAAGTGTGAAGAGACGAAGCTTGATGATGTTCTTGAATGTCTTGAAACTATCTAATCAGCAAGCGAATTGTGAACAAAAACTCTAGAGTTAATTCCCTTCGGCTCTTGGCAGCTAGAGATGTTTTTAATAAACA
>JAULJZ010086326.1:0-12465 GCA_032270985.1 Heliamphora pulchella
ATTTCTATATAATTATTAAACTACACAAATATTAAATTTTCTTGTGGATTTACGATTTTAGCTCAAATCAAATATGTATAAAATAAAAACGTAATTATATAGATTCCATATAATATAAAACACAAACCCCAACATTTATAATACTGATTACGTGGTGATATTTTGAGTGTGATAATATTGGCACATATAAGTGAGAAACAAAGTATGATGTGCATCGATTATTTTTTGGCGAGAGAATAAAACGTAAGTAATGATACGCATGTGATTATACTTCGAGAGTACTTAGAACCTGTTTAGAATGTCTAAAATATTAGGCTTTTAAAAAATTGAGCCTTTTTAGAATAAAATAGAAAGAAAAAAAATAGATTGTTTGAGATAATTTTTTAATGTTTTTATTGATTTTCTTATTAAAATATCTAATACTCTCTCTCTCTCTCTCTCTCAGATTGTAGTGTTTAAGATAGCAATATAGTTTTTTTAATTAGTTTGGAGAGTAGATCAGTTGACTTTTTGTATTGAGGTATTTTTGGTCATTAATTTTATTTTAAAAACTTAGATTGTTTGGGACATGAATATACTTTTTTTTCTTAAAAAAGAAGTGAAAAAGACTTAATTGGGTCATTAACAATATCGCTTAAAAGTTGGACTTTTAAGTTTTTAGAAGCAAATTGTATAGATTTTGAATTGAGACTTAGGTTTCGATTGACAACTAGTTTAAAAGTAAGCTAATTGTTTTTTGGTGCACTTTAGCTAAAGCATTAAATTTGATTTAAAATAGATTATTTGGTAAATTAACTTTTAAGCTAAATTTTTTGAAGTTAGTCGTTTGGAAAAAAAAGTTAGTTTTTTTTGCCTTTTGTTCTAATTGGACAGTTTTGCCCTTTTAAGAATTATATGTAGTGAAAAATAACAATTATATATAATTAGTAGTGGTAGAAAATAAGTTATAAATGAAGAATATTATTGTATTTTAAAAGTGGTGGGAGTTTAAATAAAATATTCTAATAATTAATATTTTGATTTGATTTTTTGGTTTTTTAACTTTTTTGTTTTTCTTGCCAAATGGGCTGTGTTGACTTTTTTGCATTTTTTTGTCAAAAAAACAAAAATCCAAAGTAGCCAAATGGGCCCTTAATAAAAATTTGAGAGAGAGAGAGAGAGAGAGAGAGAGAGAGTTCTTCTAATGCAAGGAAGGGAGGGAATCAAAAAATGGAAGAACATGCATGAACATCACCCAATTCACCTCTCCCAAGACACCTTCAATCCAGGGGGTTGTGGGGAAAAAAAATTAATGTCTAGGTGGAATGAATATATAGCAGCACTCATCATCTAATGTTTAAATGTTAGTTGAGAAGATTTGGGGATAGTGCTATGAGTAAACTCACTGCAGGAAATGTTGTAAGAGAAGATTAAATTGAATTAAAATTACATAATTTCATTAGAATTGCACATTATCTTGAAATTGCTGAATAGGTAACTTATGCAAAAAATCACGTCAATCGAATATCGTTAGTCATATGATCCAAATACATTTAGTTTGCAGTTTATTTTCAAAATTTTATAATCGAATACACTTTTACTATAAATATTCTCTAAACATGTATATAATGATATTTAATTGATCTGATTTTTTACATGAATTACCTATTTGATGAGTGAAGAAAAATAGACAAATTCTGATCAAATTGTAAGACTTAAAGTTATTTTCTTTTACTCTCACAGCACATCTATTGTGAGCAAATTCCTCATTCCTTGTTGAGGGAGGTTGCCTTATTTCCTGGGTGTCCATGTTAGTGATCTTTCATTAAAAATTCAAATTAAGAAAAGCAATATGGAGGAGAAACTAAACTAAACTTTCTTGACCCATGACCAACGTGATGGGAGTGCTGTGGATTCAAATTAAGGCTTTGGTAATTACTAGCTTTAAAAACTTTTTTCTTTTCTTTTTTGCTTTTTAGTCTAAATTAAGGTTTGTTTTAATTTTTTTATATTTCAGGGTATTTGAACTAATTTATGTGTACTTTAATTAATTTTAGGGGGAATAATTCCACCGTTCACTAATGGGGTCCAATTAAAGTAAAGGTAAAATCTCATAAGAAATAACTAGTTTGTATGTATCTCGATTAATTTTTTAGGGACCAATTATACCGTCTACTAATAGAGCCCAACTAAAGTCGATGTAAAGTCTTGTATGGACTAACTCAAAAAAATTAATAACATACATGTCAAGAGGTTTGGTAGCTGAGATCTTGAAGGAGTAAACTCCCAAATCTTGTTTGAATCAAAATTCAAGTTGTTTGATAAATCAATGCTAAGCTAGTTTATTTGCAATAGGTTGATTGAATAAAAACTTATTATTATTTTTAATAATTATATATAGTTTGTATTTACAATATATAAGTTATCAAGTAAGGACATTATTATTTTTTTGATATTTCTTGATGTCCGGCCAATTTATCAGCGCCTTGACTAATTTTTAAAGGACCAATTTCATCCTATACTAACAAAATGCAATTAAAGCTGATGCATAGTATGAACTAGTCTCACAAGAATTGAACGGAAACACTGTTTAAATGAGGTGTCGGATTGATATTTTGATTTGTTTTCCTGATTAGGGATGTTTTGATTTAACTTTTATCTATTAGCTTTTTTACCAAACCAAGTATGAAGGCTTTTTAGCTATTTAACTAGAAAAGTCAAAAGGAGAAAAAAAAAGTTAGTTGCCAATCAGACCCTAATTCTAATTGCTAATACCAACTTAAAAAAAAAAAAAAAAACTCTTTTTAGATATCTTATAGTTAGATGTTTTTACTGTCTTGAAAATCCCTTATTTTGTTTTTTCCTGCCTCTTCCGTACGCACACTGTGGCATTTGTTACATTACAAAATAGTTATCTCTAAATATTTAACAGCAGAGAGGTAGTTTGAGATAAAAGAACGCAATATATCCAATTTTTAGGACAAAGAATTCTATGCTAGTTATTACCGTTTGGGATAATTATTTATTTATTTTATTTTTAGTAAAAAAACTTTATGGTTTGGCCAAAATATTGTACTTTCTTAATTCTTCTCATCGGGCCAAGCGGAGCCAAAAAAATAATTTTTTTGACCAAAATATAAAAAAAATTAAGAAAAATATAAAAATAAGCTAATATATCAAATTTTATGTTGTTTATTTTCGTTTTTAGTTTTTTTTTTTTAAATATTTTTATTGTTTTTTAAACCTTTTTAGTTCCTCTCAGTGAGACAATTTTAAAAAATAAAAATTATCAAAGAAATAAATAAAAAAGTTCAAAAAGACAAAATTAAGTAAAAATTATAAAATTTAGCCCAAACAAGGTCTTATGAAGGTAAAAAGTTGATGAGCAAAGCAATGTTGCCCTTAGATTAGGGTCAGATCTGCTAACTCTACATAATCAATCAATCATGGTCATTGAATTATCTTTTGTGGCATTCCACTTTTAATATGCCAATGACAAGTTCTGTTGAACATTCACTATGGAACCCATATTCTATTCAACAAAGTTCACATTATTTAATTAAAGTTTGAAAACTTGATAACTTGTCATTATATATCTTTCAACACATCTAAGAGTCAATCACTAAAATAAAATATCTCATATTTTGTAAAAGTGTGTTTGCCCTTCTTTACCCATCTTAAAAAGAGTGGCCGTAATTATTTCAAATTCAAAACTTATAGTTCGAAGCTCATATTTCTTAATTAGCAAATTTTGAAAAAAGCAGCAGAGATTAACTCAATCTTAAATTTTGCAATTAAAAGCTCCTATTTTTAGAATATCTTTTAATGACGAGGATTTACTACCATAAAAAAATTATGGCTGAGATTGATTATCATTTTTAATTTTTGATCATTTCTCATCTCTCTATTGACAAACTCATTTTAAATTCTTTTTCCTTATTCATACAAACTCATTTTAAACCCCACCCTTTCTCTAAAACAAACCTACTCATTATTTATTTTTCTCCTCCAATTCTCTCTCTACACAACATCACTATGTCACTACCATCATTATATTACTACTGTCAAATTATATTTAATAATGCCCTTAAATACGGATAATTTGCTAGTATATATACAACAAGAACCCTAAAAAATAAACTCATTTCATATTGTATAAAATGCTGACAAGTTAAATTTAGTCAAGACAATATTGGTAAATCGTAATTAGATTGTATTGTTCTTTCATTTGAAGACTGTCTTTTAATTTTACTTATCTTGCTCTTCTTTCATCAATTTTTTTTTGGCTTTTATCATTGATTTGTGTAAGAGGCTTTTCTTTCTTCTTCTGAGATGTTTTATTGCATTCAATACACTTTTTGATCAACTTTGTATAAGATTTGCAATGCATGTAGGTCTCATGACTTCTTGTGATAAAAAAAGAGTGAAAATTGAGTTCTATCTCTTTGGTAATTAAATGACAAGAAAATAAAATTTAGGGGCAAATACAGATCTAAATTTCTGCCATGTGGTTTGGTTAGAAAGCATGGGAAAAAAGCTATGGATAAACCAAATAACAAAGGCAGTAGTGATTCAGTTGGTTATAAATTAGGAATCCAAGGGTAGAATTTTTGTTTGTGTAGTATTACTTGTAAAATTTTAGCTGGATCCCTAATTTCTAAAAAGTTTAATGGGACAATTAATTTATTCTTTCTTGATGTGCTACTTGTTAATTATTTTTTTAGCATCTATACAATCTCAAAATCATTTTAATTTCCAAAATTATAAAGAAACCCCATAAGCTAAATAATATTGTTCATCTGCCATATGATGGGGTTGGATGAAATTCTTGCATTGCCGTAGGTTTGAACTCTACATTACCGGGTTTGTGCGGGGCTCACGCCATTCGAGATGGCTTAGCTCAGCATTCATTCGCAAATCTTGTAGTGAAATTGAGACTGTTCGATTTCGGAAGCTAATTTGCGTGTCGGTAGTCTTGTATGTCGTACTGTTGAATCTATCTATTCATTTCTTTTGTTCTGTGATGAACAAAGCAACTCTCTAGTTCAAATTTAAATTGAATTGATTGCCATATTTGCTCAGATGTAGCCAAGCTTAAACCCAAGTTTGAAAAAACTCTTTCTTGTACTAGCACCTCAATATTTGATTCAACTCTCCTAGTTTTCAAAATCTTGTGGAGAAAAATACTAATAAAATAGAATCCGATTTGTTCACTCTCCTAGCAAGTTCAGTGAATAATGCGTATTCCTCTATTAGTCTAAACAGTTGCATTTACTTGAAAGTGAAGTACTTACAAATTTGAGGAAAACATATCATTTCTTATTCTTTTTTTTTTTAAACGGCAAAAGCAAATTGTTAGATTGATTTCATAAACATAAAAGTTATAAAAGAGCAATAAAAAAGAACATAAGACAGTATTGTGACTGAACCATACCAAAGTGAATAGTTTAACCTAAATGCTAACAAAGCGAAGGATGGTAAGACACCAACCACAATCATGTCGTGCCCTAACCAAAACATGTCATTTCTTTCTCCACCCTGAGCAATTATTCAATACTTCATGAGTAATTTTGCACTCCAATCATTAAATGATACATTTTTACATGTTAAGCAAAATACTAACAAAAAAGTTGATAATGATCACCAAGTGTATCAATAATTGTAAAGTTGAAGCATCTCCTGTATTTGCCCTAAAAATATTGAATAATTGCTCTCACTTCCCAAATTAATAAACGATATTCCTTCTTGTTTTTGCTTTTAGAAACCTTTAGAGTTTTACATGGTTTTGGTGCATTTATTCAAAGTTCTCTTGAGACCTCCTTTTTTTGGGTTTTGGGTGATCAACTCATGCAATTCACACACAATTAAATTGGATGCAACAACATTCTATTCTAGCTAGCTAGTTTCAGTTATATATATATGACTTGCTTTATTTCCAACATATATATATATATAGATTGATCAAGACATGTATAAATTATCTAAAACCTAGCTCAACATCTGGTTTCAACCCTATCTTTGTTTCATGTTAAAAAACAATGTCCTCTTTTGTTTTTAATTTTCTAGGAAATATCATTTTTGTTTTTACATTCTAGGATCATCTCATAGAGAAATCAAAAAATATTTTTTTAGCCAAAAAGTGAAAAAGATTCACTAAACCTAAAAATAAGCAAAAAAAACCTTGCTTATTGGCATATTTTTATTTTTTCTAAACTTTTATATATAATATCTATTTTTAAAAATTTTTTTGACTTATCTCGATGAGAAGAATCTCTAAAAGTGTAAAAGGTTGACAAAATGATGAAAAAATCACTAAAATGAAGCAAAGGAAAATAAGAATCATACCGAAGATTGATGATATGCAAACTAGTGCCCAACTAGCAACTAGCTTAAAAATTAGTTTTCATTTTATTTTATTTTATTTAAAGCCAAAAGGCTAAATTGGGTTGTTTAGTTTTTATTTTATTTTATTTAAGCCAAAAGGCTAAATTGGATTAAAGTATGTTGTTTGGTACCTTGACTTTTAAGAGCTTTTTTGAAGTTTGTTTAGGTTGCGTGGGTAAAAAGTTAACTTTTTGCTCTTTGTTTAAATTAGATAATTTTACTCTTATATATATTTGATATTAACAATTATATGCTATTGATAGTAATAAATAAGTTATAAATGAAGGGTATTATTGTATTTTGAAAGTGGTAGGAGTTTAAATATAAATCTAAGAATTAGTGTTTTGATTTGACTTTTTGACATTTTAACTTTTTTGCCAAATGGAATATGCTGGCTTTTTTTGTGTTTTTTAACAAAAATATCAAAAAACTAGGGTAGCCAAATGAGCCCTAAATGTAACTACAATCAAGGCTAGCCAGCGGCACATATTAAGAGAGAACCCTAGGCACACATTTAAAAAGGAGCTCTATAAAGTTTTATACGCACAGAATTTTTAAAAATCATTACAACATTTTTTAAAAGTACATATTGTCTTGTTGCTTTACATTTTATCAATATCTAATTTGCAACCAAAATAACATCAAACAAAAAAAAAATCACTTAACCACCAATTCCCAAAAGCAAGTCAAAAGCTATGTTGATAAAAAATCGAAAGCTATAATATCAAAACAAAATAAAAAAATTAAATTAACAAGTAGCAAATTTTAATGATCACTTAAATACTATTATTATGGTATTTTTTGTCATAAAATTACCAATTAAAGGTGTATATTCAAGCTTATGTACTATTTTTTTTTTCAAATTAAAGGACAATTTTACTAATTTATGCAATCTTTTTTGTAATATAGTTAACTACAGATTAAATTTGATTAATTTTAACTTTGAAGTTTTTTTTCCAAAGGTAGTTGTAACAGGTATACTTAATAATATCCTATATTTGAAACACACAAACAATCATAATCACAAAACTAAGGCTAAAGTTTCAATAAACTTTTTATTTAATTTTATACAAAACTTAATTACAGATATTAAGAATTTTGAAGCTTTATTTTTTGAACAAAATTTAGGAGTCCAAGGCGGCCGCCTCGCTGCCTCCACGTAAGGACCAGCCCCAGACTACAACGAAGCTAGTTACAATCACATATCATTTTCTCTAGTACTATATATTATATGCATATTATATATATGGAGTGGACATTGAATGTATATTAAATTAGGGTTTGATGATATCTTTGATAATAGTAGTCCTCCGCCTCAACCCTCAAACCATGCCTACAAATCAGTGTAATACTTTAATCATCTCTGATCCCTTTTAACATAATAAAAGCCTTTCATGTGTGTAAAAAGTCAAAAGGGTTAGGGACTGCAAGATAATAGTGGTGGTCAACATGATGGACGGTGGTAGTAATGGGAAGCAACACGGTTTTGTGGCACGTGGAGTGAATTGGCCAATCACAGCCGTTGGATTTGCATGGTTCTCACCTTCACAGGTTGTGTAAACAAGCTCAGGAGGGCCATTGGTGGGAGACGGATCATGGTTTTCAAATGAGTAATTAATGACTACTCTTGAAATACTATGCGGTAAGTTAGGTGGTACTTTTATTTAATATGATAGCAATAAATTTTATGGTAAAGATATAATGATTCACCTTTATTGGATAGTTAAAAGACAAATAGTAACCCACATTACATAGGTTGCGATAATTTATTTACCGAGAGTACCACATGGCATCGTCTACGTAGTACTTCAAGAGCACGTAATAATTTTCTTCATGAAATGGAAGCTCAAATAAATCAATGGATAAAATGCAAATTCAAAGAGGTGCTATAACTATCCAAGTAAATTACTAGTTTAATTGGAAAATTATTGAACAATCCAATTTATAAGCCGTTTACTATTTTTCATTTAGCATAAGATTTTTTAACGAGTAAGATCCATCCACATAAAAATTTCAACGCGCAAGATCCTTTTAAGATAAAAATACCCTATAATAGATAAATTTAATTTATTTGTATCTTTTTAAAACATGTATGAAGAATATAAATAAATTTATCTATTTTTTTAAAACACATGTAAAGAATACGGATAAATTTATCTGTCTTATTGAAAATACGTATAAAGAATACATATAAATTTATCTGTACCTTTTCAAAATATGTATAAAGGCACAGATAAATTTATCTGTCTTTTATTGAAAGCATATGTAAAAAACACAGATAAATTTATTTGTCTTATTGAAAGCACGTATAAATGATGCAGCTAAATTTATTTGTGTCTTTTCAAAATATGTATAAAGACGTAGATAAATTTATCTATTTTTTATTGATTGAAAGCACGTATAAAGTCACATATAAATTTATCTGTACATTTTCAAAACATGTATGAAGATACGGATAAATTTATCTGTCTTTATTGAAAGCACGCATAAAAAATACAGATAAATTTATCTGTATTTTTTCAAAATATGTATAAAGAACACAGATAATGCAAAAAGATAAATTTATCTGTTAGGCATAAATATGTATACAGATAAATTTATCTGTTTGGAGGGTATTTTCGGGAGAAATCGTGCAATTAGATCTTACGCGTTAAAGTTTTTGTTGATGGATCTTGTGCGTTAAAACTTATATTTTTGGACCTTTGGCTAAAAACTCCATTAATAATTTGAATAAATGGTTTAATAATTTGATTCAAAATACTTAAGTTATTAGTAATAGGCCACTTGTTATATGTGTGTACATATATATATATATATATATATATATATATAAAATCTTGTGTACTACAAATAACGAGTACTTAAGCATTTTGAATCATGTTATTAATTACGTGGTTTATTTAAATTGTTGAATTAATAATAGCCTATTTGGGTAGTTGGAAGCCATATAGAGATCATGCCATGCAAGTGCCGAAACACTTGAGATGCGGCAAGAGAAGATCATATATCACGAAGATAATATATTCATCCATTTTGATGAATTAAAAACTGTTGAATATGTCGTTAGATATGTCACAAGATTTCTTTGTCCAAATCAATATTTTGAATATGGTATCAAACAAAGTAATAATTTTCTCACTAGTACGATACAAACCAATACTGTAAAATACCAATTACGATGCATCTTAGATTTATCACCACAAATTATTACGTCTGTTTTGTTTTAAAATATTATTCAATAATAAATAATTTAGTATACTATAAACAATTATCTAACATAATATTTTCATAAACTTGTTTAAACTAATTTACAGCTTCATTATTTATAATGAGATAACTAACCTAAAAGCTCTATAAATTTAATATTTAATAATTTTTTATAATAAAGTAACATCGACAAGTTTTAAAACTCTCTTTTATATTATATTTGAAGCTCGAATTAGAGTATAAAAATAAGAAACGTACAAAAGAAGAAACAAAAAAATAAGAAAAAATATGTTCCTTAAAAAAATTAATTATGAACCGACACGTTGCCAGTATAGTCTAGTACCAGCCAGTTTTGCTTGGTATGGCCAAATAGACTGATTTCGAACGATATTTTGAATGGTGCAAACTTAAATAACTAGCGTGCTAATTTGATTAAAAATAATACATATCGACCTGTATTGATCGATATATCGTATTCAAAACTATATATGGTCCCAATAGCAAATATAAATCATCTGCAGGAGGATGCTTCTGTTGTGGGTTATAGCAATAACTTCATCTTAGATTTATCGTTATAAATTATTGCATTTATTTTGTTTTAAAATATTGTTCAACAACAAATAATTTAATATACTGTAAACAATTATCAAACATAATATTTTCAGCAACTTGTTTAAATTAATTTCTAGCTTCATTATTTATAACCAGATAACTAACCTAAAAGCTCTATAAATTTAATATTTAATATTTTTTATATTAAATTAACATTGAAAATTTTTAGAACTCTCCTTTATACTATATTTGAAACTTGAATTAAAGTATAAAAAATAAGAAACATACAAAAGAAAAACCAAAAAAAATAAGTAAAAAATATATATATTTTTAAAAATTAATTATGAACGCAACGTACCCAGTATTGTTTAGTACAGGCCAGTTTTGTTTAGTACGGCCGAATGGACTGATACCGAACGATATTTTGAATGGTGCAAAATTGAATAACTAGTGTACTAGTACTAATTTGATTAAGAACCATATATACCGATCCGTATTGACCCAAATACCATATTCAAAACTATATATGGTCCCAATAGCAGATATGAATCACCTGCAGGAGGGTGCTTCTCTTGTGGGTTATAGCAATTACTTCATCATAGATTTATCGCAACAAATTATTATTTCTGTTTTGTTTTAAAATATTATTCAACAATAAATGATTTAGTATACTGTAAACAATTATCTACCATAATATTTTCATTAACTTATTTAAATTAATTTCTAGCTTCATTATTTATGATGAGATAACTAACCTAAAAGCTCTATAAATTTAATACTTACTAATTTTTCATAATAAATTAAAATTGAAAAATTTTAGAATTCTCTTTTTATACTATATTTGAAGCTCGAATCAAAGTATAAAAATAAGAAACGTACAAAAGAAAAAACTAAAAAAAAGCAAGTAAAAAATATGTTTCTTAAAAAAATTAATTATGGATCGACATGTACCCAGTATTGTTCAGTACCAAATATTTTTGTTCGGTACGAACTGATACTAACCGATATTTTAAATGGTGAAAATTATATAACTAAGGCACTAATTTGATTAAAAATAATATATACCGATCTGTATTGACCGATACGATATTCAAAACTATATATAGTACCTATAGGATGAGAGATATACATCACGTGCAGGAGGATGCTTGTGTTGTGGGGTAGCAATAACTTCATCAAAGAGTTGACATTGTTTTTGGAAGTTTCAAATGAGGTCACCATCCAACAAATTTACCCTAACTAACGGCTACTTCATAGATTAAAATAAGATGGAGTTGACATTCAAGATGGCGGGAAGAAATTGGCTATAAATAGGCAAAGGCATTGCACCCCCACTTCACCACCATCACAAAGCAAAGGCACTACAAACCCATTCTCTCTTTCTCTCTCACTTTCTCTCTAACCAAACATTCTTGAACTCGCTTGTTCATTTCAATGGCGATCCCAGTGATTGATTTCTCGAAGCTCAACGGAGAGGAGAGGTCCAAGACAATGGCTCAGATCGCTAATGGGTGCGAAGAATGGGGATTCTTTCAGGTATACCAAACTTCTTCTCGGTAACTCTCTGGCCTCGTTTGGCATAACTTTTGAGGTTTTTGCTTATTTTTATTTTCTTGCATTTTTTCTCCATATTTTTTGGCTAATTACTTTTATTTTTCTGGATTATCCCTAGGAAATAAACCATAAAAAATAAATTTTATTAATTAAAATATAAAAAAATCACTAAAGGCAGAAACATGCAATATAAAATATGGCTAATTGACTTATTTGACCTATTGTCCTTTTTGAATTTTCTCCACAATTTGCTCAAACAATTTTATTTTTTCGGTTTGGGCTCATCTCTATTAGAAGAGTCGAAAAGTACGATAATTCAATCAAATGATGAAAAAAATTTGTTAAAAACAAAAAATAAGTAAAATAAAATAAGTAAATAAAATGGTATTGAAAGATTGAAAGGATACTGAAAGATTGATGGTGTTTGTGGAATTTTCTAATATATATATATATATAATATGAATATTTTGCCTTAATATAGCATCCTCAGCACGACAATTAAATAAATTCGACACTTACACATATACCCAACACTCATATCCGAGTTCATAAAACATAGGTCCGGAAAAATAAAAAAAGAAATTGAAAGAAAAAATATAGCTAAATCAATGTCTTGAAAAGAAATACAAAATTTTAAAAATATGAGAGTCACAAAACAACTACAAAGTGAGTGAGCTTCATTAATAAAAAGTAAAATATGTACCTATAACAATAGTATATATATATATATATATATATATATATAGGGGAGTGATTCTGACTCTTTTTCTAATCTTTTGGCTCGTGAAT
>JAULJZ010086337.1:0-12464 GCA_032270985.1 Heliamphora pulchella
TATATAATATTACGACAGTGCCCAATTTTGTAACATGTTGAAGGCACAATTAATGATTGTTTAAGATGCATCCATCATATATATATATATATATATATTATGTAATAACTGTCTTTTTCCTTATTGCCTATGTATACAACATGGTAGTGTGCATTGATTCTTACTCCTATTTTCATTTTCTCCTGCAGTTTCTGTCCTCTTATTCCTCTTTGCTTCTCTCCTATCTTCTTCTTCTCCTTCATCTCGTTCTTGTTCTGCATCACCTTATCTTCTTGAAATGTTTTCAACAATTTCGCAGGCATTTGGAAGAAAATAGCAAGGGTAGAGAGAGAAAGAGTGCAGGGCTTCTATCTGAGGTAATTTCTGGGCAAGGATTTTCTGAAAGGCGGAAGAGATCAGTCATTCCAAACAGGAGAGGGGCATCAGATTTTCGGTTCTCAGCTCGTTTCCTTGGCATTCCAGCTCTTGAAAGCCAAGTTTCAGATTAGCTGCCTTGATAAACAAGAGGTCAGTCTTTTGTATCTGTCAGTTTTGGTCTTTCAGGCCTAAACTATGAAATGGATATGTATAGATAAACCACAGTTAGAAACCAACAGATTGTGTTTGTGTCTAATGGATGATATTTGAGCTATGCATGTCCGAGCGCTTGTCATGCGCATGACGATCTTTTTTCCGATAATATCAACAAATGACAGTTATTTTCATTTATGCTAGAGCACTCAAAACACGACTTTATGACTGAAGCTAAACAGATTTTATGAAGCTCAGTAGAAAACAAGCTCTCAAGTATGTTCTTGGTTGGTAACACTAATGATGAAATTAAGGACCATATGTTTAAAATGAATTGGAAATCTGGAAGAACTAAAATCCAAATCTTAAAAATTTTGACTGAGATAAGCAACATGGCTTGTATGCCAGACACACGTTTGAGCACGGAGGATGATCGTGTTGGTATTCCTGATCTCAAACAATTTTTTGTTAATATATATATTAACATATTAATAATGTTATCCTATAGGTATGCCCATGGTAGTTATTGTAGTCCTTCATTACTTAATAAATATGTGCATATGCCTCACAATGAGAATACACATTTTCAGTATTTCTTCTCTCATATTTTAACATTTCTAGCTTTTTGAAATGAAGGATCTGGGCTCTCTCTATAGCCGGATTGTTAGTACTATAGGATATGGGACAAGATGTGTATCCAGATTGTTAGTACTAGTAGTATTTATGGAGTGGGTTGATAATGTGACATTCTGTTGTTTGATTTGACATTCTTCAGATGGGATTAAAGATGATAACGTGCATAAATGGCCACTCTCATGTAAGTTCCAGTGACATCTCTAGCAAATAGCAATGCTGGCAAAAAATGTGTACCCAAACAAGTAGTTTAATATCGTACATACAACAATTTCTCCAATTGTTCTGGACTTATTTTTCTGAATCATACAAATGCCAACCTCAGTTGTTACTGTGCAAAGCATTGCATCAAATGGTTACAACATGGTCCAGAAACTACTTTTGTATACATACATTTTTAGGTAATGAGAAAGTGTGGGTCCACATTTTTTGTATAACAAAGAAGTGACAGAGGAGGGTGTGGGCATTAAGGTGAGGGCTATATTAGTAATCTTCACCATTATCCTTGAAAGTACATGTCGCAGGATTAAGTAATCCACCCAAGTTTTATCCTATATACGTGGTCTAAATTCATTTGATTGGGTTTCAAACCCCTCCCTAAAATGCGCAACCAAACATATGACTATATTGGACCATTCCCCTATGGTTTGATTCAACCCTACCAAACTCCCAACCAAACTAGACCCCTTGGGTCTTGAGGTATCCTCTAATTGGAATGGCTACTATCTGTCCCAAGCCAAATATGCTTGTGATTTTCAATTCTCTTGAGCCACATTCTAGGCTCAATCCTTTGTATGGAACCACTTCGTGACGTTGCACTTTATTGACAATTGGTTTGAGGTTTCTTCTGCCGCTATTACATGATCAGACATTGCCTACGCTTTTTCTTGTATGTTAATTTGTGTCTGCATTACAATCTACTTGCTTCTTCTTCGGTATTTCTAGTGAACTATATTTTGTGGTATTTATTATTTTGCTCATTCTTCTCTTGAACTGTGTATTGGAAAAGTGATCATACAAATCATCGCTCGCCACTATAGACTTTAACTTCTTTTTGGGAGATTCTCTTAACAGCTTGGTCCAACAATGAGGCTGAATGTCTTATCTTGAAAATGCCACCCAAGAGTTGCTATGGCTTCAATTGCTCTACTCGATGATATACTTTATTGTGAACTTCACATCGTTATTCGTATTAATCACGTCTGTGTTTTTCATAGTTGGACTTAGCATATTGAGATTGATTTTCAATTTTAGGCGTCAACCTGTTGTTCGTGTCACTGTATTCACTGGATTGTACATTTTTTTAGCACTATCACTCTAATTTGTACTCAATTACAACTTTGAAATGAAAATTCTAATTTGTAGTCACAGCTATGGAATAAAAATTATGCTGTTGATAATGGAGAAGGCTCTTGCATAACAATTTAACAATTTGCAGTCTCAGTCATGACAACACTGTTTGTGTAGGACAATTTTTTTCCCTTCTGCCATGCCCTTGCATGCTACCTTTCGTTTTATCTGGTTATACCTTGCTCAACTCCCAATTATTTCATGCAAATATATTTTATATACATAAAAAATACATGTACAGTGTTTATTTTTTAAAAATTAAAATAATTGCACACAAAATATTAGACTTATCTTTTGTTTTCCATTTCTATTTTCTATTTTTAATTTTTTTAATCCTAATTATTTATCAAATATTATTTATCTTATGTCACATCATCTCATAAAATAACGAAAAGAGCGAAGCTACATAGGGCTCGGAGTGGCCAATGCTCCCGCTGAATTCTTGTTAACTTTTAAATTTTTTTAATAATTTTAAATTTAAAAATAACGATAAGGGTGGAGCTACATAGGGTTTGGAGAGGACCAATGCTCTCACTGAATTCTTGTCAACTTTTAAAATTCTTAATAATTTTTAATTTTACGATCTTAAATTAAAAATTTGTTCTATTAAATTAAATTTATTTCTTAATATAAAAGAGAAAGGACTCTTTTTCCTCTCTTCAAATTGAAGCTTTACAATTGCGAACAAATTTCTCGTACTTGTGTTTGGCTTAGTTTTTTTGAGGAGTATATTTTGTTTTTTAATTTTTTTATAACAAAATAAATATAAAAAGATATGAAAAAAGTCAATTGATTGTAGTTGAAGGCCAAATAAATGGGTTTTAAAAGAACTTTTAAAGCGATTTTTTTTTAAAAAAAAATTAGGCTAAATTGAGACTTAGTTGTTGTCTTACTCTCATATCAAGACCAGTCTTTCTTACACTCGCACCCCTTGCTCCTTGTGGTCTAGTGCCCTTGGTAATTTTTTATTTTTCATATTTCAAATGTCAAGGGAAGTGGGCCAAAAATCTAGAACAAAGGGGCCACATCAAGGCCCTAAGGAGAAAGATCCACCGTAGAGCCGGGTTTCGGCCTATGTGTAGGAGCGGTCACGGTGCCGAGCTGGCTTCAACTTGCGATTGAATGTAAGTTTGGGGACTGGTGCAGCATTAAATGCGATGTGACCGAAGAAGTACATCATTTAATGTGATTTGACCGTGATGGATCGATATTAAATGTGATTAGGCCAAATTTTTTTCGATTATCAAGTGTACTATAGTCTTGAGAGAAGCATTTATTACAGGGATCTCGGTCTAGATGGCAGGCCAAGATACAAGCATTAATGATGATGTGACCGCAGTTGGTCTGTTATCGTCGCTAAAAGAGCGACGTGTGAGGTGGGGTTGTTTTGCAGGGCCGCATGCCAGGAAAACTCATTATAAAGACGAGAGAGAGAGAGAGAGAGCATTCTCCACTATAAAATGGGAGGATTCAAAGGCAAAGGTATGAGAATTGGATTTTATAAGTCAATACCATATCAAATTGTCTACTTATTAGTTTTTTCTCTCTTAAATACTCTCTAATTTGACCATCGGAGTGGTTTCTGACGAGTTGCCGCTGGTTAGTTCACGTTTGTTTGTTTTTGTAAGTGCTAATCCATTGGTGGGTCAGATCATGATGAGTTCAATTCATTAAACAAATATAATTTACAGGGCACCCCCTACAAAATGATTTTCAGTTTTAATTGGCCATATATTAGTCACTTTTTTGTATGTTGACTTTTTTTTAACAGATCTAATCTATTTTTTTTTTAGGTTCACATTGTTAAGCTAAACCCCAAAGGAAAAATAATTAAATAAAAGCTGAAAACATTTACAAAAAAAAATGTATGAGACGTCTTTCCACCAATATATTTATGGTCAACTATTGAAATGAATTTGAGCACTTGATTGGTAAACATGTTCTAAAAAATCTTAAGTCAACTTTGTTCGTTTAGCAAAAAAATAATTAAAATGTTAAAAAAAAAGCCGCCCAATCCAAACCCCTACCCATTTGATAAGACAATAATATTTGTACTTAACAATTTATTTACTACTAATTTTAACTATATATAATTGTTATAATCAACAATATAAGAGATTAATATTGTTTAATTTTAGCTAACAAATAAAAAATAGCTTTTTACTCAAATAACTAACTAAAAAAAAAAAAACTAGCTGAAAAGTTATTTACCAAACTGATCAACTTTTAGGTTTTTTTGGCTAAAAGAGTAAAAAAAAATAAAGAATAGTTTTTAAACTAGTGGTATCAGGCCAGAATATGAAGCTATAGCATAAGAAAACAGACTCTAGAAAAATTCTAATTCTGAAAGCCGTTGGATTTAATTATCACAACTACTAATTGAAAATATATATTGCATAGCCATATTATTTTTATTACAAGAGGCAGAGAAGCAATAATCAATCTGCCTCACATTTTACTTTTTCCTTTTTATTTTCCTTTCTTCCAAACACTTGGTTTGAGTTCAGCTGATCAGGAGCAGGTTTTGGTGCAAAAGCATTTCTGAATAAGTTCACCTCCACAGTGCCCACGCTCAAATCCCTCTGTTTGGCAAACATTGGCACAGTTGTTATGACTGAAGCAAAATCCCTTGAAGTGGTGGCTCTGGGAGTCACACAGCCGGGCTTCTGCCACCATTATTGGATTTGGACCCATCTCTGCTAACCAAGGAATGAAAGAGTGGTGTGAGAAGAAAAAGGAGTTGGAGAGAGGGAGAAATGTTGGGAAAAAAGAGTTGCTAGATTCCTCTCGCCACAAAGAATATAAGAAGAAAGAAAATTTTGACAATATACGAAATAAGAATTTTGGAGTATTACGTGACATATACTTTTGATAAATGAAATAACTCGATAGATATTAAGTGTGTAATACACACCGAATTAATCAGGGTGGATAAATATTATTTCTTTCATTGCATCATTTAGTGAGAGTTCTATATATATAAATAATTTTCCGTAATACTTTAAAATTACTAAATAATTGCTGTGGTTTGATGTCATTTTTAAATTTTTAGTTTTTTTTTTGTGCAACTAAGGGTACTTACTAGTGTTTATCAATGTAACTTATAAAGGAAAAGAGAGATGAAATATAGATTTTGAATCGATAGAACTATAGAAGTGATAAAAAGATGGTAGGAAAAGAACCAAACACACACACACACACACACACACACATATATATATATATATATATATATATATATATGCTATGCATGTATGAAGTTAAATCAAACAGTAGTTAGGGTTTCAAATTCATTATATATATACATCTTTTTTGAATAATGCTAACTGCACAAATTCGAGTACAAATTCAGATCGCCTTTCTCTCATGAGATGGACACCATAATTGTATATGACTTATTTTATGTGAGAGTAGTGTGTCTAGTGTCTGTGCATGTAGCAATACTATATCATATGTTCTTTGGAGCAATGACGGCCATTGCCTATTTTAGGCAATACTATATCTACGTAACTTGTATGAACTTCTTTATTAATATATACTCTTTGTGTCATTTAAAAAAATATAAAAAAAAAGGAAAAAAATAGAGAGAAATCGTGCTCTCAAATCATTACAATTAATCACGCATTTATGGCTGATCCATGCAGCGTCATATAAATATGTGACCATAACACTTCATGATGACCTAATCTCAAGCTATCCAATATTTTTTTTTTAATTAAATTGTGGCTTCCATATATATCAAGTTGCTTGGATTTCAAAAAACTCTAATAAACAAAGTTTTTCCATAAAATATGTTTTGTAAATCAATTCTACTAAATTTCACCTTTAATATTAATAGCTCAAAAATAAATAGAATCACATCACCAGTGGCCACAAGAAGCATCATCAGGTGGGAAACAGCTAAAAGGAAATAACTGGACCGCTCCATCTTGGAAGAGAGACTGTGTTATATAGAAAGAGGCATTGCTACTTATATAAATTCTGTCCATATAGAAGTTGGTATGAATATATATGATTTGTGCTATGTAATTAATTCATGATGCAATTGGCTTTAAATGCTTTAATGGGAAGTTACTAATTATTCAAGGAAATTATCCTCTTCCTAAACAAGATGGAACTTAAAATTAATAAGAGTAATTTTAGTATAAGTCATATTATAACTGATAATAGAGTTTTAAATTCATAGCAAATTGTTTCACAGTTTTAATTCCACGCAATAAGTGATACATTTATTAGTTCATAAAATCGAGACATTAGTTAAATAAAAATATATCACTTTTCATTTTCAACAGTTATGATAACCTGATAAATGTATCACTTGAATTTTTCTATTTATCTAAAATGAGAAAGATTAATTCTTAAATATGAACAAATTAGACATAATATAATTATTTTAAATTTAATATATCTAAATCTTTTAAAATAAAAATTGTGATACTAAATCTTTTATTAAATCTAAAAAAAGACTAATCTTTAAAATTTTCAATTAATAATACCTTTTTAAGCTGTATGGAAAAAGCAGTTGGAGAACATACATATCACAAATTTAATATTTCATGAGTTTAAACTTTATGCCATGTCGCTTTGAACTCACCCGAGACAATAAAGCCGAGATTGCATGAATTCATACAGAGGCCACGTGCACTATGTAAGACTGATTGTTGCAATGACGTCGAACACAAGATTTCCAAACTTTCATTTGCTAGCTCAATCAAACAATTTTTCTCCTTTATAATTATCTTGCCTTAGAATCTAAGGTCTCCACTCTCTTAAATGTGACTTTCTATATAATTTCACTAGGTCTTATGAATGAATGTTTTTCTTTTTTTTTTTTTAAACTTAAGATGTCCCCACCAACTTACGTGTACCTAATTAATTCTTGAAAGACCAATCGCACGGCTCACTTGCGGGATTCGAATTAAAGATGAGACAAAGTCTCATATGAACTCGCTACATAAAATTAATAGCACCTAAAATGTTTTGAACTTGAGACCTAAAAAAGAACAAACTCATAACCCTTGAGATTTTCTATAAATAAATGTCTTTTATGATATAGGTTGAACACATTAAATATAAATATTTCTCAATTGCATCCCTTATTTGAAGGAAATACATTTGATTCAAACTATTTTTATTACTTGTCTCATTTTGTGAACAATGATCAATGACAATTTATTTATTTATTCTTTTTATTATTTTTAACTTTTCAATGACCGACTTTAGTTATTTAAAAAATTAATTCAAGTTCACTTATTATTGTTGTTATTATTATTATTTTAATAGTTATTTAAAAAATTATTATTTTTGAAATTCATTAAATTTCAATTTTTTAATGGGTAGATGAATGTTAATTTAAATATGGATTTGTAAGTCTCTAACTCTTTAACTCTCTCTCATTTTCTTGTTCTTATATCATCTCTCTCTCACATTTTCATGTGAAAAGAATTAAGTGAAAGAATTGAGTAAAATTGTGTAAATATGTAATTTTAAAATTAATTTACGAGTTAATTTTTTGTAAGTCAAATTTGATCAAATGGGGCAAAATATTTTATTAAAAAAAATATTTTACATCGGTATTATTAACCAAATAATAAAAAATAAGTAAAATATTTTACTCAAAAATATTTTACATCGAAACAAATGGAACCTTAATATTTGATTTTTGACAAACTTATAAATTGTTAAAAGTTGACATTTTAATCAATTTGATTCTCATAAATTCGGAAGGTTATTGATTGCGTGTGATATTTTTACACACACAATCTAAACCACACATTGATGTAATTTCCAACGGTAACAAAATATTACTCAACACTAGCATTCGCAGGGAAATTTCATACTTTAGTCTACAATTTGGCAAAACAATAATCCATATTGAGTTCGACCAGTAGTTCTTTTTTCGATCAGTAAGGAAAAATTATATACCACCACTCAACTAAGAATAGTTTTAGTCTTACAATTCCATAGGAGTAAGGCCAAAATTTAAACAAGATACAATTAACTAGAAGTCAATCTAAAAGAGGGAATAGATAAAGACAGAAAAACAATTGCAACAAAACACAAAATCAGCTCCAATAAACAACACCATTAGCCAACAACGCAAAAAAATATAATAAAAAATCAGCAGCAAGAGCTCAGCACCAGCAATTCAGCAACTCAGTACCAAAAACCAGCAGGCTAGCACCCACAACACATAAAGCAAGAGCTCTGGCAAGCAAAACCCATCAACAACTGGCAAACAAAACCCATAAGAACAACCCATCCAACCCAACAAACCTCAGCATCAAAACCCAACACGCAACACTGATGTAGCACCATCACCCAACACTGATGTAGCACCCAACTTTGGCAAGCAAAATGCATAGCATAGCCCTACACAGGTGGACAATGCATAGCATAGTCCCGTTTTACCATCAAAATCAGCATAGCCACTTAACATGGCAGCAAAACAGCCTCATTCAGCAAAACCAAACCAAAATTAAACTTCAATAATCCCAGCCTTGGAACCTGAATTTCTCTCTGGCATTCTATCGAACACCTTGCGATCATAGGATCCGCAACCCAATTTGCAATACAAATTCAGCAAAAAGCTACCCATCTAAAAATCTATCCAAACAAACAGCACCCTCGCTAAGATTCCTCTCAGCAAAACCAAACCAATTTGACTTCTACTATTGATTCCTCGCAACAACACCACCCGAGATTCCTCTCAGGATAAGATCTTCATGGGAGGTCATCCAAGCTTTTCACCATTCTTTCATCTGCCTCTTCCATTGCCAATATAGTTGATACGATTTCGGCCTCTCCCCCCTTCGAAGTTTAGTCCCAATAATGTACCTGTCTCAAGAACTAATTCAGCTTCCCTTCAAATAATGTTGTTACGTTTCAAGAAGTCTTTGGTAAAAAAGGAAAATTGGTCCAAAGATTTTTTCCTCAACTACCTATTTTTAATTTTTTTCATGCTTTGCCCTGCCACCGTTCTTGCTGATAGATAGAAGGCCTAACTCTGCTACTAATTTCTTCTTCTTCACCTTCCTTTCTATAACTGATAAATGACTCTGCACGCATTGTTCAGAGCCAACCTGAGAATTACCACAATCATATAAGTCCTCTCTACAACCCATATCAGCACTTCCTTCAACAAAGATAGCCCTACAGTCGAAACCAGCTTGCATAGGGGGCTACCTGGTTCACATAGGTCGGCGCCCCTATTTTCACCCAGCTCCTTGGAACTCACACATCCCTTTTGACCTGCCATACGTCCCAATGCTAGCCCTTTTCTTAGACCCTTCAGGGCTACCACACCTAACCTCTAAAGGAATTACCCATTTTATGCAGCATTTTGAGGTCTCGGCTGCAGTATCAGAGCTGGTTTTCTCAACAATGCTAATCAATGCCACATCCTCGTGTGTCTTCCCCGCGAGGGTTTCATTTGCCCCCAAGGCTACATCAAAACTTACCCCTAACATCACTTTTCTTTCCCCTGACATGCCTTCAGTTGCTTTATGTTTTGACCTTCCCTTTTCAATGCTATATATATGGATGCTATATATGGCCCTCTGTGCCATTCATTTCTTCTTGTCCATATTGACTGACATTCACTTTTTTTATATACATATATATATTTTATTTTTATTTTTAATTAATTTTTTAACATTACCCAAAACAAGAAATATTTTAGATTTATGCTTTAGTAGCCATGTTACATTGGCTCTAGTATTTACTGGCTTTCAAGGAATATAATATTATCAAGCACCCTTCACTATTTTGGATAGTATTTATGGTTTTACTTTTTACTTCAAAACTAGTTTTCATGGTTGTCATATGATTATAGGTACTCTTTTCTCGATCATATGTGATATTTGTCAATATTTTGGTTATCTGAACATGGAGCGTTACGTTGGCTTTGAAGAAGCTACATGGTACTAGCATTTTGTAGACGTGGTTCGGCTATTGCCATTGGCATTTTGTAGACGTGGTTCGGTTATTGCCATTTATCTCTATGTTGGGGAGGTGTATGAAGGAAGCAACGAACTATTTTGGTATAGGAAACTAGACTTGAAATCACATTTTCTTCCTATGAGAAGGTGGAAGATCGTCTATGCCGCAAACTCACGTTTTGAATATAGAAAAATAATAAGAGAATTGTCGTTTTGATTGATGAGGCCAGTACGAGTTTACCCAATTTGAGAAATTGAAACACCTAGTCTTTGTCATTACTTGAGCGATTTCGGCAAAAAGAAGAGTGAGCAGAGTTGCTGTTGGTTTTGTTAAAAACGTGAAGGCGAGAACTCTCACCTCTGTCAGTGAGCCTTAAATTCATTGATTTCAGATTTTATTAGAGAATTCAAGTGAATCTTCTTAAATTACAATAAGGATCAATCCCCTAATTCTCATATGCTTCTGATTTGATTGGAGAAGTTCTTTATTCATTATTTGAGATCGAATTCAAGCTCATCAGAGTCAAGCTCGGAGGGAAATGTTGGAGAAGTCAATTGTTTTTGGCTTACTCGCTTCCAACCGTTGAATGAAAGTGAAAGTGGGTTTTTCAATCCACCATTGTGGGGTTGAACTCTAATTGAAAAGACCAATGTGAAAAATAGGCACTCTAAGACTTCTAAAGATTTTTTTTCGTCCAGTGATCTTTTGTTTAAATTTTAACCAAAATGGTTACACTTTTTAGATTCTTTTCTTCATAAACAATAAATTAAAAAATTTAAACTAAAAAATAATTTTATTTTTAGAAAAAACAAGAAAAAGCCTTAAACATTTTGTTATCCCAAACACAGCTAAATTTTATTTTAGGTAAACACCATCCCCGTTCATGACTCGACACTTATGCTTATTAGATCAACTACCAATTCTCGCACAAGCAAATGCATCCAAGCACGAAGAAACACAGAGATATTATACGAGCACATGAGAGTGGGAGGAGATTGTATTTGCCGACGATTTTTATTTCCATCGGTTAACAATTTGGGAACCAAATTTGTAACTTTTTCCGACGAATGATGTAGTCAACAATTTACTGTTGACGATATAAATAATAAAATGGTAATTCTCAGGTTCCCGAAAAAGAACCTAGAAAATTACTCAGAATTCAAAATGAAAGGTTCAAATTTAGTTGCATGTTGTGCGTGTCATACTACAAACAAATCTAAACCACTGATTTTGAATTCTAGGCAAATTTCTAGAAATGTTTTATGAGTTTGTAGTATTATTGATAATAAAACTGTCATTCTCTCTGACATCTTAATCTTTTAGATGAGTTGATAATTAACAACCTTATATGGTATCAGAATCGACAATAGATCGTGGATTCAAGTCTTACTGTTCGACTTAGGAATGAGTTAGGCTTGTTACACGTGATGGGGGCTGTTGAGAATAAAAATAATAAAGTTATCTCTATGTTGTCTAGCAGTCTAAGCTTTTTAAATGAGTTGGTGGTTAATAATCAAATATTTATATTCTCTTGTTGAGATTTGTTTTGTTGCCAGCATAAAGCTTTTTGGCTTAGAGTTTAAAAAAGTCATGTTTTCTTCTATTTGCAACTTAAGCTTTTAGTTAGGGGTGTAATTTGAGCCCAACCCGGCCGCGGACCGGGCGGGCCAAGCCCAGCTTGGGCCAGGCAGGCTCCCGCCGAATTTTCGGGTCGGATCGGGCCGGGCTTTTTGGCCAGGGAGTCGGCCCAGGCCCTAGGTGCTACGGGCTCGGGCTTGGGCTACGAGCTCGGGCCTCAGGCCCGGGTTTTTGAGCGGGCCTTGGGCGGGCCTAACCGGCCTGGCCCGTTTTTTTTGGGTTTTTTTTCTTCAAAATTATTATATTATATAAGATTATTATATTATAAAAATAAGTTTATTATTATAAGTTTATATAAGTTTATTATATAAAAATAAGTTTATTATTATATAAGTTTATAATAAGTTTATATAAGTTTATAAAAATAAGTTTATTATAAGTTTATATAAAAA
>JAULJZ010086348.1:0-12463 GCA_032270985.1 Heliamphora pulchella
TATAGTTCTTTAGTGGTGTGAACTGTAATTCAGTGTTTTATGAAAATTACAGAAATCGCTGCTAGTTTTTCATAATTACAGATACCACTATGAGGTTTGCTTAATTGCGAAAATCGCTGGTACGTATTTGTGTTCCACTAGAAGTCTTACTCATAATTACTCCACAGGTCCCTACTGTAGCCCTATAAATATGCAGGTAGGCTGAACCAGTTTCATACTTGTCTTTCAAGGTTAAAGCTATCTAGGTTCTACTGGTACGAGTTCTTGATAGTTTGTAACCCACACTACGTTCGAGAATTGCATAAGGGAATACAGTAGAAGGTCTGACAGGAGGTTTAACTCGGATTCAAATCGTAGTTGAAGATTCGACCGATAAAATGTATTTTTCTAAATTAACTTCAGGTGCTCGAGTTTTTTTTCTTATAGTTCGTCGTCAAAAAGTTTTATCTGGAGCCCGTTTCGGCATTTGCCCGTCCAATTAATTTTTTACCGAAAATCATTTACAAAAACAATGATCTTGGCAATATTGCCTCCAAGAATTGGTATCAGAGCCGTTTTGTTTTTTATTTATGGTTATCGGGGCCGAATAGTTTTAGAACTGTTGCTAACTTTGTTTTGCAGGTGTTTTAATCCCAATTTTTTGATCATTATTTATTTTTTATATTTGATTGAATTGTTTGAATAAATAATAATTAATTTTTTTTCAACCACGAGGGTTGATCGTAGTAGATTGATTGTGAACTTTACAGAGGCATATGATCAATGTAAATATTATTGTTTTTCGATTTTTAGTTCTTTTTTTAATTTTTTTTGAATAAAATAAAAAAAAGAAACAAAGAACAACTCGAAGAACAAGATGCCGTAGCATGCAAACTTTTTATTCATGGAATACTTGTGAATTAGAAATCATGGGATCACATCATGATGTTTCTAATTGTCAACAACTAGTCGCAAATTCCAAACAAAAAGGTGCGGCGCACAACAAAAGTGAATAAAAGGCAACCAATTGGAAAGCCACATGTAATAATCATTGGATGTGCATTGAATGGATTAAGGCTTCGGTGCAATACAAATTCACAAGCAGCCAAACGCAGCCTAAGGCTGCGGTGACTTTGAAGCTTCAATTACGCAGCAAACATATTACAGCGCAAGACTGCACAGAACGGTGCAAAACACCTGGGGTGCGTGCGGATGGCGATTCTAGCTGCGGGCAATGGTGGTGGCTGGTGTTCTGGTTGTTTGGGTGGCTGTTTAGCAGATAAGGCTCAAGTCAGTATTGTATTTGTATATCACTGCGTATCAAGAAATCCTAATACAATCTGGATACAGGAAGCTGATTCAGAAAATGATTGAATTATTACATCTTATCTTTGAACAAGAGACTGAAACTTATCAGAATTTCTATTCGATCATAATACCGGGATATATTTATTATATCTTGCTTTTAATTTTCTTTATTAACTGCATGAATGATAAATATCTGTTTAATTTATCCTGTTAATTTAATTAATTCAGAAATTTGATTTTAATTTAAATATTTTGTAATGAAAAATAAAATTAAGTTTTTTTTAATTAATTAATTTTAATTAAAGAGAAAAGCTTTAGATATTTTACTTTTTATAAAATATCACGTTTAAGATGTTTTTTTTTTAAAAAATTAGATATCTTGAAAAAACGTGAGAATTAATTTTAATTTTTAAATTAATGAAATAGAAAAAATATTTAATCGAAATAAATTATTATTTTTAAAATAATACAGAACGAAAAATAAAATAAATAAATACCTTTAATGACTAGCTTAACTGAAAAGCTAAAGACAAAACTGTGCATCTATTAAATTTTATTTGTTACGCATTCAAACACGAAAAAATGGTTTAGTGAACTAAAATCTTTAGAATTGTATACACAAAAAAATGTTTGATTCTTTCAGATCATGTGATTTTCGAAACTAATAAATTTATTTTAATTAAACGAATTTTTATAACTCTCAAAAATATTTTAAAAATCTAAGTGGGAGAGAAAATTTATTCACAAATAAATCTCGCGGTCTCCATCACCAATTTGTAGGTGATGCAATTAAATCCTGCGTGTCGGCAGTAAGACCTTTCTCCCAAACGGACAGATTAATTGCTGTATCGCCAGTACAAACCTCTTTTAGGGATAATTGAGAATAATTGTTAGTGTGGATCACTTTTCCATCTGAAGAGTTCATTGCAAAGCGATTGATTTGGAATTAGGTGATGGTTAACACTTAGTTGTATATAATAGTATCTTCTCCATTTGAGTCACTGCAATTATATATTGGACCAAAGTTATGTCAGCTATTAAATTTTATTTGGCATGATCAGATGCCTAGATTGTAAAATTAAAAAGAATTGGCATGTCTGGTCAGATGAAGGATAGTAGACGTCCTCCCATTGAGGCATGCTATTCTCAGGTTATCAGGTTGCTGGCGAATTAATTTTTAAAATGGTAGAGGGAACCAAATTAAAATGAATTCAAAATTTTGTTCATCATAATTAATGGTATTTTAATTATGTGATTGTCAGGATTAAAATGGCTTTCAACCCACTCGCTTCCATTCTCAAAGAAAACAAACTTACGGGACCAAATTATGTTGACTGAAAACGAAACTTGGACATTATATTAAGTGCTAAGGATTATAAGTTTATTTTAACTGAGATATGTCCACCAGTACCTGATGAGAGGGCTACCAAAAGGGAAACACAGGCCCATCAGAAGTGGCAGAAAGCTTATCAGATGGCTCGCTGTTATATTTTGGCATCAATATCAAATGTTTTGCAACATTAACATCAATCTATGCCCAGTGCCTATGACATGATGATGAACCTCAAAGAAATGTTTGGGGATCAAAATCGTGCTGATAGGTAGGTGGCCATGAGATCTCTAATAAATGAAAACATAGCTGAAGGTACACCAGTTAGGGATCATGTTCAAAAGATGATCAGTCTTCTAAATGAACCGGAGATCCTTGGAGCTGAAATTGACGGGAAAACCTAGGTCGATATCATACTCCAGTCACTGCCTGAAAGTTTTAAGCAGTTTCGCCTGAACTATTCTATGAATAAGCTCAGCTACACAATGACAGAACTTCTTAAGGAACTTCAAACAGCCGAGGGTGTTCTTAGGAAGCCAAGTTCTGTAAATGTAGATGAGAAAGGTTCTTCCTTTGAGCTGAAAGATAAGAAGAAGAAAAAGGTTCAGATACAGAAAAACACTAGTCTAAAAGCAGTCAAGGGACCAAAAGCTGGTGTGAAGAAGCTGAGAGGTAAGTGCTATCACTGTAACCAGTTTGGGCATTGGAAAAAATAGTATCCGATTTTTCTCAGTAAGCTGAACAAACAAGGTAATTTCTGATCACTGGTTGTTGAAACTTGTTTGGCGGTGTTATCTACTGGTACTTGGTGTGTAGATACGGGATCCACTAATCATGTCTGTTATTTTTTGCAGGGGTTCTAGAAAACCAGGCAGCTTAGTGATGGAAAAATCTACCTACACATGGGCAATAATACAAGGGTAGCAACAGTTGCAGTAGGAGATGTCACTCTCAGTTTTAGTAGAGATAGGATACTACTTTTAAAAGATTATCTTTATGTACTCTCGATTAGAAAAAATTTAATTTCAGTCTCGAGTTTAATAAAGGACAAATATTCTATTCATTTTGGTGACTCTGTCATTGTGAAGAAAAATAAATATTTTATTTGTTCTGGTACATTGGTGGATAATCTGTATGTTGTATCTCCTATCTCTCTTACATTATAACTAACTGAAATGAGTAAGACATCTACTTTACCATATAAGAGAAAGTTTTCTTCTCTAATGAACCAAACGTTTTTTTTGCACTTACGCTTGGTTCATATTATTCTAAAAAAGATAAATAGACTGGTAGCAGATGGACCTTTGAGCTCATGGAAGTGGAGGCACTTCCAGTCTGTGAATTTTTCTTAGAGGGTAAGATGACCAAGAGGCCCTTTTCGGCCGAAGGCTATAGAGCTAAAGAATTGTTGCAGCTGATTCATTCTAATGTGTGTGGTCCTATGATAATCTAGGCTAGAGGTGGCTTTGAGTATTTCACCAGTTTCATTGATGACTACTCAAAGTATGGATATATTTACCAGATGCACCATAAGTCTTAATGCTTTGAGAAATTCAAAAAATTCAAGGCAGAGGCGGAGAAGCGACTAGGTAAATGTATCAATTCACTACAATCCAACCGTGGTGGAAAATACCACTTTCGAGAGTTAAGGACTATCTATCATCAGAGGGGATTAAATCTCAATTGACTGGTGTGGCAGAAAGAAGGAATATAACTCTTATGGAGATGGTAAGGTCCATGATGAGTTATTCAGGTTTACCTGATTCATTTTGCGGACTCGCTTTAGAGACAGTGGCTTACATTCTGAACTTGGTACCTTCTAAGTCAGTAACTTTTACTCCCATAGAATCGTCAACCGGGCATAAGCTTAGTCTAAAACACATTCAAATTTGGGGGTGTCCACACATGTGCTGAAAGGGAATGTGGGTAAGTTAGAACCGAGGATGGAAGTCTATTTCTTTGTGGGGTATCTTAAGAGAACGAATGGTGGTCTATTTTATAATCCTAAGGATCATAAGGTCATTGTTAGCACCAATACCCGATTCTTGAAAAACGATTATATTATGGATCACAGGCCCAACAGCAAAAATGTTCTAGAAGAACTAAGAGGAAATAAAAGTAAAACGAAAGAGGAATCACAAGTCACTGATATTCTATTACCTCGTCATAGGGAGAGGATTATCAGGACAAGTACAAATCAAGAACAGGGTGCTGATGCACAGGGTTTAGATTTTGTATAGCCTGTTACTGCTAGTACACAGACACTAGTAGTACCTCGCTGTAGTGTGAGGGTTGTTCATCAACCTGATCGGTATATGTTCTTGGGAGAGTCGTTTGACAAGATCTCGACAAAACTGGATACCGAGCCTTGTAACTACAATGAAGCACTACAAGACAAAGATGTAAATCTTTAGCAAACAGCTATGAATTTAGAGATGGAATCTATATATTCCAATCAGGTCTGAAAACTTGTAGAACCACGCAAAGGGATAAAATCCATTGGAAGCAAGTGGATCTACAAGAGAAGGAGAGGAGCAAACGGGAAGGTTGAAACCTTCAAAGCTAGACTTGTTGCTAAAGAGTTCACTCAGAAAGAAGGGATCTATTATGAGGAAACTTTTTATCGGTAGCCATGCTTAAGTCTATTTGGATTCTCTTAACTATTGTCGCTCATTTTGATTATAAAATCTGGCAAATGGACGTCAAGACAGCTTTCCTTAACGGAAGTCTTGACGAGTGTATCTATATGATACAACCAGACGGATTCATTGCAAAGGGCTAGGAACACATATTGTGTAAGCTTAAGAGATCCATTTATGGACTTAAGTAGGTATCGAGGTCTAAGAACACTCAGTTTGATCAAGCCATTAAGTCTTATGATTTTTATCAAAGTCCAGATGAGTCCTGTGTGTATAAGAAGTGTAACAGAAGCGTGGTGATCTTTCTAGTACTTTATGTAGACGATATATTGCTCATCGTAAACGATGTGGGGGCATTATCTATAGTTAAAGTATAGTTATCTAGACAATTTAATATGAAGGACTTGGGAGAAACCAGTCACATCCTTAGAATCAAGCTTATGCGAAATCAGAAACAAAGGATGTTGGGCTTATCACAAGCAAAATATATCGATAATATCCTTGCTCATTTTAGTATGCAGGATTTTAAGAAAGGGTTTCTCCTTTTTAGGCATGGAATCACTCTATCCAATGATCAGTATCCTAAGACACCTGATGAGATAGAGAAGATGAAGGTAATGCTTCGGTAGTAGAAAGCCTCATGTATGCTATGCTTTATACTAGACCCAACATCTGCTTTGTCGTTGGCATGGTTAACAGATATCAGGCAAACCCAGGGTAGGAGGAATAGACTACAGTAAAGAATATAATTAAGTACCTAAAAAGAACTAAGGATTATATGTTGATTTACCAGGCATACAGTCTAGTATTTTTGGGGTACACAGACTTAGATTTCTAATCTGACAGGGATTTTCGGAAGTCTACCTTAGGATATGTGTTCACCTTAGGAGGTGGAGCTATAAGTTGGAGGAGTATCAAGCAGTCCTGCATTACAGATTTCACCATGGAGGCCGAGTATGTGGCAGCTTCTGAGGCAACCAAAGATGCCGCTGGGCTCAAGAACTTCATGTTGGATCTAGAGGTGGTACCTTCAGTTCAGTCAGCTATTACATTTTATTGTGACAATAGCAGAGCGGTTGCAAACTCGAAGGAGCCAAGGGTCTATAAGAAAGGCAAGCACATTGAGCGTAAGTATCACCTGATACGAGAAATTATACAGAGATGTGATATTTCTATGACTAAGATTGCATTTGGAAATAACCTTGCAGATCCTTTTACAAAGAGCTTATTGGCTAAGACTTTTAATAGTCATGTAGAAGGCATGGGAGTCAGATGTATGGCAGTATGGTTTTGAGTATAAGTGGGAGATTGTTAGGGTTGGTATACTGAAAATCATATTTTTAGTATTTAATTTTATTTTTTAATAAAATTAATTTTTTTATTTTATGAGAGTTTTCATGAGCAATATATGTGTATCATTTCTTAATATTATGCATGAATGTTTAATATTCTGTATAGTATTTAATTTGGTGTGTAAAATACGGCTTGCACACGGAAGATCAGATTTTATGTTCTTGCATAATATAAGTTTTGTGTTCACAGTTTAGATGGAAATGGACATACCATTAGTACGTCTGTAGCACAGAATTTTAGTAGGATGTCTTGGTTACAGGGAACAGATAATAGCGTCGTCTATTATTCCGACTCTTTGTGCTAGCACACCTTGTGTGTCCGGAACGGGACATTTGAGATAATTAATTTTATACTGACTATATAAATTAAGTCACACCCCAAGATTATTATGAATAGTACTTATCTTCTTAATCCTAAAATAATTATTGATTTGCATATATTTAATATTTATTGTTTTGAATCATTAGAGGGTATGAGCTTATATGAGTCTATATTTTTTGTGAGTTGGATAGCGGTATTATTTATATGAAAATATTAATTATTGACGAAATCTACGTCCTAAAAGATCGGGATTGACGATACCCGCTTAAGGAAGCTAATAAGTTTTGACTGGGACAAACCCTGCAGGTGGATTTGATTATTCTGCAGTCAAATAAGTTAAGCAGAAGAGCTTAAGGAATATCAAGATGCCGATTAAATTAAATTTTCAGTGATTAAATTTAATTTACAGGTATCAGGAATCTTAACGTGGGCAGAAATGCTAAGCATTCAATAATAGGAGCTCAATACTATAAGGTCTTGGGATTATGGGCCAGAGTACAATTATAGTTCTTTAGTGGCGTGAACTATAATTCAATATTTTATGAAAATTGCAGAAACCCCTGCTAGTTTTCCATAATTATAGATACCGCTATGAGGTTTGCTTAATTGCAAAAACTGCTGATACATGTCTGTGTTCCACTGAAAGTCTTACTCATAATTACTTCCTAAGTCCCTGCTATAACCCTATAAATATGTGGATAGGCTGAACCAGTTTCATGCTTGTCTTTCAAGACTCAAGCTATCTAGGTTCTGTCAGTACGACTTCTTGATAATCTGTAGTCTACACTACGTTTGAGAATCATGTAACAGAATACAGTAGAAGATTTGACAGGATCTTTAACTCAGATTCAAATCATAGTTGAAGATTCGACCTATAAAAATGTATTTTTCTAAACTAAATTCGGGTGCACAAGTTTTATTTTGATTGTTCGTCATCAAAAAGTTTTATCTAGACCCCGTTTCAGCGTTTGCATGTCTAGTTAATTTTTTACCAAAAATTCTTTACAAAAACAATTATCTTGGCAGTATTGCCTCCAACATGTTGCACGTGGTCCGATGTATGGGTTGTGTGTGTCGCGTAAGTTGCATGTGTTGCGTGGGTTAGCTCTGGTTAACTGTGTAGCAGATAGGGCTGTGATCCTTCGGTGAAAGTCTGAGAAATCCTTGTGTTGGGTGTGTATCGTCCTGTAATTATAGATTTGTTGTTGGGGCTAGTGGGAGTTGACACATATATATGTATACCGGTGCTGCATATATATACCAATTTTCTTTGAGGCTCGTGTGAGTCGATGTATATAATTGTGTTGCATGTGGGCTCGTGAGAGTTGAGACTCGTAAAAGTTGATTTCTGCATGTGAAGCATTGTAACATATTTGTATGCATACAAAACCTTTTCCAAATTGTTCTCAAGGCTCTTGTAAGTCGTGATATAAAACTGATTTCAAACTTGTTTTGAAGCTCAAGCGAGTCGTAACATACATATTACTCTGCTAGCATGTTTAGTTTCTATTTCATGTTTGTCTAGTTTCTACTGAACTCGGGCTTATGGTGTGGGATTTGAAATATTTTTCAGGTACTGGTCTTGCAGGTTGATTCGGGGGTGCCGGTGGGGCAGAAGATTTGTAATCTTCCTTTTGTTTCTTTTAGACCATGTATGTTTACATGTCTTCGATGTTGGAACCGTGTTTTGTAAGCCTTTGGGCTAGTATATAAAATGCATGTACGCTTTTATTTGAGAGTGTAACATCGGGTTAGGGGTTATGTATGGTTTTATAGGTGTTTCACGTGGCCTGGAGTTTGGGATATAATAACTTGGTATCAGAGCTCTGGGTTCGAATACCAAAGAGCCGTTGGAATAGGGTGCATCACCGGGTGAGGTTGATTGCGTGTGCTTGATTTCATGTGTTTAAATATTTTGGTAACATGAGCATGATAACGAGTTAAGTATATAGATGTTGTGTATATGTGAGCGTGGGGGTTGAACCTCAGGATTGATCAGTCTAGCCTTTGGGCATTTGGGTTAACAAGCTTGGAAGCTGAGTTAGAAATGCATTTGGCCGACGTGTTTTCTGGCAAGTAATCTAAGCAGGTTATCCAAATTAACGCGTTACTCTTATCGGTTCTCCTCATTATGTGTGATGAGTTTGCATGAACATATATGGCTATGTGTTAGCATGATTGTGTGTTTTATGTTAAGTGATAACATGATGCATGAAAACTAATATGGTTGTGTTTGCTTTCTTATAGACATGATGTATGCGAGGAGAGGATGAGGCCGAGGTCAAGGCCGTGGCTATGGTTTTGGCCAAGAGGATGTGCTTATCCCTGATGCTAGGGATGCAAATGCTCCCCAAGGACCTGTTGACGTGGCAGGGTTGCTGCGTGCGCTGGTTGGCTCCATTGGCTAGATGGTTGAGACCTCTAGGGGAGAAGGAGAGAGCCCAAGTTGAGGGCAACAGTGGCGATGCAGGAGTTCAAGCATCATAACCCTCCTACCTTTGCTGGGGATCCTAATCCAACAGTGGCTACAGAGTGGCTGGAGCTGGTGACCCAGATCTTTGATACATTGCAGATTATGGAAGACGATTTGTGGGTTCCTTTTGCTACTTTTTGTTGCAAGGGGATGCTCACAAGTGGTGGAAATATACCCAAAATACTATGGAGGGCACGTAGGCAGCTTTCACAAGGGTATTTCTGGAGAAGTACTTTCTGGCTTCTTCACATGATTTATACAGAGAGAAGTTTTATGCTCTCACCCAGGGGGTGATAAGCATAGTTCAGTACAAGGCCAAGTTCACCAATCTATCCCGGTTTACACCAGAGTTGGTGGGTACAGATAAGTTGCGATCGAGGAGGTTTTAGCAGGGCTTGAGGTCAGCGATCAGAGAGCGAGTGGCAGCGATGGGGTTGCGTGTTTTCATAGAGCTGGTGGAGTCGACAGCGAGGATCGAGAATACCTTAAGCAAGACTCGGGCTTTTAGAGAGGTTAGAGCACCATAGGGTGGGATGGAGGCTCAGTCAGGTGGACGCTCCAGCAAGAGGCAGAAGTCCTCTAGCCCTAGTTTTCAACCATCTGAGTCACGATAGTAGTTTTTTGCAATAGCACCATTGGTGGCCTTATTTGGGAGGCCGAAGTAGAGGAAGTTGATCTGTTATCGGTGCAGGTCGCCTGGGCATCGTGTGGCGGATTATCCATAGTCGAAGCAGTCTCAGAGTTCGGTGCCAATTCAGTTGTAGCAGAGGGAGCCGCCAGTTTATTTTAGGTGTGGTCAGCTAGGGCATATTGCTAGGAACTGCCCTCAGGGAGGCAATGTGCCGAGCACGGTAGGTGCATCACCTGTGCAGGACCAACGAGGTTATCAGCAGTCAGCAGTGCAGACCTCTAGGGTGACTGACCGCGGTGCTTCAATATAGTCTGTACGGCTACCGACAGTGCCAGGCTATAGAGGATAAACTAGATGACACAGGGCCGAGTGTATGCCCTTACAGATCCTAGTCCTTCCAGGGCACTGGTTGTACCTGATGATGTAGCTATTCCTCTAGTGAGCAGAGGTACTTTCTGAGTATGTAGACTTGGGGCCGGTGTTCTTACCGACACGGGAGCATTATGTTTCTCCATTACATCTGTTGTGGGAGTTGGTGACGGACTCCATGGGTTGTGTGGTGGTGTTGAGACATTGGCTGGTGAGCTTGTGAGGTTGGGATGAGATGTACATCCTGTGTCTTTAAGGTAGCTGACCGTTGTTTATAGTGCATGACCTTGTTTAACTGTACCCTAGGAATGATTTGGCTGACCATCTCTCGTACTAGTGTTGATTGTGATCGACAGGGTTGTTTCTTTTCGACCTTATGCTGAATTTCAAGGACGAAATTCCATTAAGGGGGTAGAGTTGTAAGACCCTAACCCGTTTTCTTTTTGGCATTTTTCAACGCGTGTTTATCGTTTTGCTACAGCATGTTTATATGTGTTTTTATGTATGATCGGGTTTAGATATGCATGTAAGGTTGGTTCTTAGGGCCGTTGGGCGTTGTGATGCGAGTTTTAAAAAAAAGATATTTTCGGGCGAGCCTATAAATATCTAGCCTTAGATATTTTCCAAATAAAATTCTCTCTAGCTTTTTGAAACCCTAGAAAGCTCTTCCTTCTCTCTAACTTCTCGAGGTCCCAGGACTCATTTTTTGACGATCAAACATCAAATCCTTAGTATAACGCTTTCATCCGAACAGAATTTTGTTTTGACTAAGTTTATTTTTGCACGTGGTTTGAGGCGTCGAGTTTTTGACTCAACGAGGTAGGATCCTAGACTCTCATGTCTTATAAGGTTGCTACGTGTAATTCTATCTGTTTTCACCGGTTAAAAATACATGAAAAATTGATTTTCGTTTCAAAACTTAAGTTTTAGTTCAAAACTATTTTGGCATATTTTGGTTGGATGGAATTGGGTTGTGGGTGTTCCTTTCGAGGTTGTGGTAGTTGAGAGCTTGGGTATATCCAAGGGTGTTGAAAAGGGAGTTTAGAGGCTTCAATTTGAGGTTGAGATAGTGGTTTCTATAACTCAGAGTCGATTTTCGCCAGGGGTCAATGGACTAAACTGGGTGGTTCAGTCGACTAGATCGTCTATTGTGTGGTTCAGTCGACTAGATTGGGGAATTTTATGAAATTCCAGTAGCTCTTTTATGACGACTGGGTGGGGTGTCCAGTCGACTGATGTCCTATTTGTTATAGATAAGGAGCCGCGCAGCGAAAAAAAATTGATTTTTGAATCGACGTCATAACCGTAAAAAACGACATATGCGATTTTCATGAAAAACGAAAACTATAAAGATTTTAATAGTTTAATACCTTTTTGAAACTTGTTGAAAAGTTTCAAGAAATCCCGAATATGTTGAAAAACTTGTTGACCCGATCGCACTACGATGATCACGATGTGTAGGCACCGATTCCGATCGAAGTGTTCTTCCTTTTGGTTTCTTCTCACACAATAATCTCCAAAAAGGCAAAATAAATTAATGCCAAAGAGGAGAAAAGGGCGGCGGCTATAGGGAATATTAGGGTTAGGGTTTTATTAATTAGCCTCCTTTTTTTATATAAGAATATATCAAAATTATAGTAAGTATATACTCTCTTTCCTAAAAGGATATAAAGAGATATACTTAACATAAATAATCAATCCCCTCATTTCCTAAGGCCGGCCACTTATGGAGTAAACCCTACGTGTGCCAAATTCCAAAATCGACCCTCATTAATTTAATTTAATTCCCGAATGTCCCCGGAGGCAAAACCAGCATTCTAATTAAATTAAATAATTATCGAAACCAACTAGAAAAAAATATCCGTGCTTATTATGGGTTACGTGAAGGATCACGAGGAAGTATAGGACTCGGGCTAACCGTACGAGAAAATCGGATATTCCTAACTCTGTTCCCAAGTTAGATCCTTTCCCGTACAAACCAAAACTTATTCCACTAAAGGTTCTGACTGAACTCCCGGCCCTAACTCAAATTATGTCTTGAGTTTTCAATTATTAAATGC
>JAULJZ010086359.1:0-12463 GCA_032270985.1 Heliamphora pulchella
ACTCCTCCGAGGAGGTCAACACATGCCCCGAGCTTCAGTGTGTCTCGAGGGCAAGAAGCTGTCGCTGGAGGAGTCGTTGCTGGAGGAGTCGTCGTTGGAGGAGCAACCACTGGAGGTGGTAGCAGTTGTGGGGGTTTGGGCTTGGGCTTGGGCTTGTACTGAACCCAAGCACTGGAGAATGTCGAGAAGAAGAGAAGAGAGAAAATGAAAATGGCCGCGGAGAGGTTGGAGGCAGCCATGGGGAGAAAGAATGTGCTAGGTTTAGGGTATGGTAGGAGAGTACCCTTTTTAAAGGAAGATTGTGAGATGGGTGTTGGGGGTTTGGTTAAGTGGAAGAGAGTGAAAATGGATGATACTTGTATAGTTGGAATTTTGTAAGCTTCTGCCATGCTAGTTAGGTGCTTGCCTGCTAGCAATTCGTAATCCAGAAACTGAAAATGCCAAACATTCAAACTTATAATGGGAAGTGAAAATAATATGTGATAAAATATTGAATAAGATATTTATTAAAGAAATGTAACTAAATACAATTAAAACTAGCAATATAAGAGTTTAAGGACCCATTTTGCAAAAAAAGTCAAGGCAAAAAGTATTTTTTCTAGTAGTCTATTTTTTCTAGCATATTTTTATTTATTATGAAAATAATTTTAAATTATGAAAAATAAATGAAAATTTCAAGTATTTAGAATATTGAGCCAATAATTTGGGAAATTAACTAAAGTGGCAAAACTTGGATTTAGTACTTCCTTGCCTTTGACAGCTAATTCGGTTAATGTTTGACGACATTTGATGTCAGAGTGTATTAATTGGTCGAAATTCAATTATTTATTAAAGTATTTAGTGGATAGTAAAAATTAAGTGATCAAATGATAAAAATAAAAATTGAATTGGTCGAAATTCAATTATTTATTCACAGCCGCTACCACTCTTATCTCTAACTACCATAACTGCCCAGCTACCACAACATTTTTGGCTTCGTGAATAGTAAAAATGGGATCCAAAGCCTCTCCATTTCATTCTTTAGTATCTACTGTGAGCCTTTATTAATTGATGATCTGAATTGTTGATATTGTTAAGTATATTGAGAATATCATTCATACAAAAAAAATTAAATTGATGGAAAATGAATAATTAGATAATAATTGGATCACATAAATTCTATAAAAAAAATGTCAAGTCTCTATTTTCAAAATTGTATTTGTAATCTATTTTTTTAAGGTAAATGTGTCTTCCGACCATGTAATTATAGGTATTTGATTACCTTAATTTTTCATATGTAAAACATTCTCGTTATAGTCTCTAATATTAACAGTTCATATCATTAAAATGATCTAGCTACCCAAACATCATAACATAGAAATGGAAAAATCCCCATTTGTTTAGAAAATGGAGAGGACCTGGACCTGTAAAAATTATGAAAATCCCATTTTTATGGAGCTTCCACAATTATTTTACAAGAGCTCACAGCCGTTTGGATTGAGGAGAGGTGAAGTAAAGGCAAATTGTAGTTATGAAGGGAAGAGAAGTAAGGAGAAGGAAATGGAGGAAAAGTATATATATATATATGGTTAGACAATGATCATAAAAAGAATGGGAGGAAATGCATAAATTGATATAACAAATATAAAAAAATAAACAAAGAGATATATTATTCTATAAATTAATAATATCTTTTATGATAAAAGCCTTATTGGTTCTTCATTTTTCACAATTTTGAAGGAAAACAGAGAAGAAATAAAGTGCTCCATACTATTATCTTTCTCTCGATCATTAAATATAATTCAAACATAATATAACTAACTTTATACTTTTAAATCCTTTACTTTTCTTGCTAACTCCTCAATCCTTCACTTTCCTTCCTAAAAATGTCAAATATTTCCTAAAAATGTATATTAATAAAAATTTCACGAGAGCTTCGTCTCGGTTCCAAGAAAATTTTGCTAACTCCTCAATCCTTCCCTTCCCTTTCTAAAAATGTCAAATGTTCCCTACAAATGTATATTAATAAAAATTTCACGAGAGTTTCGTCTCGGTTCCAAAAACTACTGTCCCATCTCTAATAATGTTCCTTCAAATTCCGTTTGCCCTAGTTAACAGTTGAATATTTGCTTTAACAAATGGTTCCACAACTAACCCCAAAAGGCCATAGGCCTATGGGTTTATGCTGAAAGTAAACCTCAGCATTAAGAGTTCACTTAGGTCGATTTAGTTCAATTTCGTAAGTCAATTAGTTTAATTTCGTACTTAAATATAATATCGAATGAATTTTGTTTGATTGCATACTAAGCATTGAAAAATTCAAATGGAAGTGAAGGATACTAATCTAAATTATGAAGTTCCTAGCTATGTGTCGTATTTTTGAATTTTACAAATACAATAAAGAAATTCGTCATGAAAAGTCCAGAGAAACTAATCATTTTATGAATCTCTCTCTCTATATATAAAATATTAGGTTTATATATAATTCGGTTCTCGCCTTTATTCGGATTGATTTAAAGGTAATGAAGAAATTGAACCAATATTATTAGTTTGTATCTTTTTAAACATGGCATACCCTAAAGATTTCGAAATCCAAAGGGAGTTTGCGATATGGAATCCTAATAAAATTGAAGATAAATTTAAAAATTAATAATAAAAATTTAACTGGACAAAATATTTTGTAGTCATGTTTTAACAAAAATTAATTTACGAAACAAAACCAAATACAATATAGTACCACTTATACATTAAGCTTTTAACTTATATATTATAAGCTTTTAACAAGAAAATATTTTTCTTATTCAATATTTTGTGTTGGACTACAATTGGTTAAAATAGAATTAATAGTTTAGGATTAGAAAATTATGGCTTAAGTATATTTTGACCATAATTTTTTTATATATTATATTCGTAGTATTTTAGCATTTTAAATACTTGAATTATTTTAAAATTATATAAAATTCTCAGTGCCTTAGAATAACATTAAAATTGTTGCAACTTAAAATAAATTGAACTGAAAGCAAGTAGAAAGATCTTAACTTGAGACAATATATATATATATATATATATACACACACACACATTATAATAACTATCACTTGTGATGCATCTAAGACCATTTGAATTTTTTTAATATATTTATAGTGAATTTAAATCCAAATGAATCTTTAAATTTTAACAAAAAAATTGGGGGCCCAGCTTTGTTGACTTGTCCCCAGGTCTGGCTTTGCTCGCTTGATCTTAGGGTTGATTTTGATTTAGTTCACAAATGACGTTCCTTTCTAGGGGAGGGGCTAGGTAGCAACCTGATAATTTAGGTAATTTTGGTTCAAACTTTGTGTTTAATTAGAAAACTTCTCTCATATAGTGCATTTACTTTTGAAGTCACATATATAGTATTTTTTTCTTAATTTATTATCGTGTAACATTTTTTTTTATCTTTTATTGTGGGAAGTGAACTTTTTTTTACCCAAAAAAAAAAAGGTGGAGTGGAAAGAATCTTACTGTATGACTATAAAAATCTTTTTGTATCTATGTCAAAAGTTTACCATTAGATAGAGAGTTCAATTATATATGCACATATCATTTATAATTATCATTTAACTTACTCTTGGTTTTAATAACAAGCAACAAAAAGATATATAGAAATTAAAAAATATTTAGTTATTATATTTTTTGACAATATGTAGGCATATTTATATTAAAAATATTTTTTGTACATTAATTTTTCTACGTCTTTGAATGAGAGGGAGAAGGAAAAGTCATATTTGAAATGAAAAAGGAGAGCGAAGAAAAGTAAAAGACCCCCATTATAGATATAATTTTAGCCATTAGATTAAATAGATTTTAATATTTAAAAGTATCACATAAGACAAATATTACAATAGGAGTGTTGTGAAATATAATGAAGATGCTCATTTAGGACCCTTTGAATATTTAACCTTGTGGGATTTGGATTTCCTCAATTTTTGGGAAAAATAAAGGGCAGCTCTATTTTCATCTTATAATTGTTATGATGGGTCTATTTTAATAATTCGTTCTGTTCAAATTGTAAAGCATATCAAGAAAATTATTTATGTAAAAAATTGAATTGATCAAAGGCCCAAAACTAAATGATTGAATCACATTAATTCTAAGAAATTATGCGCTATTTTTTTATGATAAATATATGCCGATTATATACTAATTGAAGTCCGATCAATTTGATTTTTATACTATTAACCTTCTTAGTAAGCTATATAATATAAGCAGTTTAGATTATTAATATGGACCATCCTAAATATCATAAATTAAAAATAAAAATCTCTCCACTTATTTGAAAAATAGAGTGGACCTTAACCCAACTTCGTGCATCACAACAACAATATTGTCATTTATTGGTTAATTAAATATACTGAATCTAAAAATTAATATTTATCGGCATATTTCAAAATCTTAAAATCAAAAGTTACGAAACTACAAGTTGGACATATTTTTGTTTTTTTTATTATAAACAAAAATCTATTTTGAAGAAAATCTCAATTATTATTTTTTAAAAAAAATACAAATAAACATATTAGCTTTTTGAAACGAGCCTAAAGATATTTTTCTACAAAAAAATTAGTAAAAAAGTCAATAATAATAATAATAATAATAATAATAATAATAAAACAAAATGATCTGGCATTACACACCCAACCCAAATGAAGATAATCTGACAATTATCTAAAAAAAATTTTTTTTCTTCCCCGCCGTGCATGGCATGGGCATGGCTACAATTACCAGTGAGTGCCAGCTTGTGGGTTATGACAAATTTTTTTCCAATTTGGTGAAACGTCAAATCCCCCCCCTTTTTTTTTTGTTTTGTCTCGTTTATGTTGTATATCCTATAAATAGACCATCTCTGCAAAAACCTATTGATTGGATGTTGATATAAATATATAAACCAAATAACATTGTATTTTTCAAAATAAAAGATTTTAGTTTAAAATGGGTTATTTAAGTTTAATTTCTCTTTTTTAAAATAAAATATGATTTGTTTATATATTTATTGATATCCAATCAAATTGAGTTTTAATATAAATAATTTATTTTAAAGAATATACGAGATAAATAATTTAAATTATTATTGTAATTGTAAACTCACCCTAAACTCATAAGATGAAATTTTAGAAGTTCTTGAAAGGTTTGAGCTGATTGTCAACTAGTTTAAAAGTTAGTTTTTTTGCTTTTATAAATTTTTAACCAAAAAAAATTAAATTTGATTCAAAGTAGGTTATTTGCTAACTTAACTTTTATGCTAGTTTTTTTGAAATTGTTTGTTTGGATAAAAAATTAATTTTTTTATTTTTTGTCTAAATTGGACAATTTTATCATTCATATATTTGATATTAATAATTATACGTAGTTTGTAGTAGTAATAGTAAATCAGTTATGAATAAAAAATATTATTATATTTTAAAAGTGATTGGAGTTTGAATAGAATATTTTAAAAATTAGTATTTTAATTTGACTTTTTAATTTTTTAGTTTTTTTTAAAATTTTTTGCCAAATGCACTATATTAGTTTTTTTACATTTTTAGTTAAAAACCTAAAAAAAATAAAATTACCGAACGGGTCCTAAGTGGGGTTTCACCCATCTTGAGCTGGGTCACTGTCACCTCCCAATTGCAGGTACATTATTGGAGCAACCGGGACAATGATGTGAATTGCCTGGAAACAAAAACAATTACCTCATTAGCAGGGAAGCTTTTAAGGCTCCGTTTGGCTGTGATTTCATTATTTCTCTTCGCTCTCAATTGTTCAGTTGAAAACACAATACGTGATAAAGAATAAGGAAGATTAAGGCTCCAATTGTTTCATGCTCCGTTTGTTTTAACGAAAAATATTTTTTAATAAAATATATTATATATTTTTTAATATTTAATTTAATAAAAATAATATAAAATAATTTTTTAATAAAATATTTTACTTTATATGACCAAAATAGAATTTTTAAAAAAGAGCATAAGTTATTTTATTGCGGTGATACGCATCGGCGGCGATGGAGCGGTAGCATCAAAGGCAGTAGTGATGAAGGCAGCACTCACAATGCTGATTTTTATTTTTTTAAAGTATCACCTCAACACCGAAAAACAAAAACAATTTTTTTTTGTAAAACAAAATCAATTTTTACATAAAAATTATTTTTCATTATAAAGTATTTTAGTCGAAACAAAATGAGCCTCGGTGTAAAATTATTTTACAAAAGAATATTTTTTTTTTTGTAAAAAATACATTTGACCTATTTTAAATTGTTTGGTTTAATAAAAATAATATTATATAAAATTCTTACATCATAAGACTAAAATTGACTTTCAAGAAAAAATCCGTAAATTACATCATTGAGTATGGGAGATGCCTTGGTTTTTCAGCTTGTCTAGCTATGCCAACATACTGAAAAAAATGTCTAGCCTTTTGTTTTGAAAATATTTTTTAAATGTCAATCAAATATTAAAAAATAAAAATAATATTTTTCAAAATAATTTTATAAGAAGAATATTTTTTAGAGCTAATTAATGATTAGTCCTAATTTTAAGAGTTGCAGAAGAATTAGTCCTATTGATAAATTTTTTTCAAGATAAAGTTCTATTTTTTTAAATAATATTTTTAAGAAAAGTTTTGGGTTAGGTGCCTTTTTTGGTAATAAAATTAATTTTAGTCTCATCTAATTTTTTCTATTGGAACTAGTCTCGTTTTATTTTTAATTTCCTAAAATACCATTAAATTACATATTCAAAATATTTCATTGACCAAATTCTTTTCTAAACGGGAATAAAAAATTCTTCCTCAAAAATCTCGCCCAAAATCTCTGACAAATTTTCGCAATGTAGCCACTACAACCCTAGGTCCATCACCATCTTCATGTACAATTTATACATGTATTAGTTGGGCTCTGTCTTATGTTTACATTGATTTCGTACTACAAATACAACTGATACATGTATCGGCAATGCCAGAGTTGATGACGGCAAGAGATGTTGACGGCAACAACGATAAAAGATGACCGCAACAGTAAGAAAGAACTACGACGACGTCTGGGTTGCTGATGGCGACATTGGGGATGACTATGACGGAGGATGAAGACAGGGAGGATGAAGACGGCGATGGATAATGAAGACAGCGAAGATGGAGACCGGACAAAGGATGCAATGGTGACGAAGGATGAAGACGACGATGAAGGATGAAGACGGGGTGTGGATGATTTCATGGTGTGAATGACTCTGCCATCTCCGCTTTGACTTTGGTTCTGCACACCAGCGAGGAGGAGGAGGTCGAGGTTGATGGCGGGGGCGGCAGCGGCGGTTCAAGGACAACAGTTAGGGTTTGAAGAAGGGAATGAAATGGGAAGGTAATTGCGGCTAGGGTTATGCTAATTTGATATTATGTTAATCTAACTTCCTAAATGAATATAGATCAATTATATACAAAATCTAGAATTTGGTGGATGCTAAAATGGTGGAGATATCATTTATAAATCTTATAATTAAAAAATATTTTCCACTCATTTAGGAATTCCCCATAAATAACGTCACCCATATATAGATAATAGGGGTATTTTAATCCTCCCATTTCGTTAATTTAAAAAATAGGACTAAATGCAATGAAAAAAGATGACAAGATTAAAACTCTTATACTGTCTAAAAGCAAGACTAATCTCAAATAACTCTATTTTAATATGACTAATATACCCTTATCTCACTCCCCACCTCTCTCTCAACCAAACCCTAGCCGCCTCTCTCTCAACGAAACCCTAGCTGCCCCTATCCCCTCTACATAAAACTGAACAACTGCCATTGCCCGTCGTTACCGTCCATCGTTGCTAACTACGAACAGAATGACCACTTCTTCTCATCTATCGTCCTCCATCGCCAAGCACGAATAAAACTTGTTTTCTTTGCCACAGCCGCCGTCCTCCTGCTCCTCCTCCTCGCTACAGCATCTACAAATTTGGTGTTCTTGGTGTTGCCGTGATCTTGCGCTGTAGTGAGTTTTTCGCCACTCCTCTTCCTAGCGCCACCATCGTTGCTCCTCCTCCTCATCCGTCGCTCCTCTGCCGCTGCTCCTCCTCAGATTTGCGCCGTCGCCCATAGTTCAACGCCTGCCTGTTGCACCGGTATGAAGCAGGTCCTAAAGACCAATAAGGCGCGAAAGCTCCTCCTCTACCGCCGCTCCTCATCTTAAGAATTGAGTCGTCGCCCTTAGTCGCCTTCCACCGCCGCGTCTCCTTCTCAGATCTACGCTACCACCCTCAGATCTGCGTCGTTGCACTCTATCGCTGCTCCTCCTTCTCGTTCATGTCGCATAGATCTGGCTTCTCCTCCTTGTTCCAAATTCCACTATTGTTAAGAAGGGCAGCGAGGGGCTAGGGTTTAGGGACAGTTTGGGAATAATACACCGAATTAGAACTAAATATATTAAAATTTATTGGATGAAACTAATCCTCTTATACTTTGTAAATTAGGACCGCTGCCAAAATCACCTAATTTTTTATTGTAAAATATTTTATGTTAAAATAAATAGAGCGTAAATAGAATGTATTTTTCTTTTAAAAAGATAGAATCTATTATGCAATTCTATTTGATGGTGGTGGAAAGAGGTGGCTAAAAGAGAAGGAAAGCAAATAGATAATTATTTTTAATAATATCTTTGGCATTTTTTTCCCTTTTTCTTGTAAAATTTTAGTACTTATCAATTTTGTAGTTCCAACAAGGACAAAATATGTATTTTCAGAAAAAAAAATGGTGATAATAACAACAATGGAGGAGGATAATTCAATTATAAGGAGCAATTATCCAATTGTCTTGGAAATCATATAATATTGTTTATATAGTGCTCTTATTCAATGGCGTTGTAAAAATATTTTTATTAGAAGAATATTAATTGATCCATCTTAAATTATTAACCAAGTAAAAGATAAAGATTGATCAACTAAATATGTATTACTAACAAAGCCACTTTTTGCTTTTATTCACTAGTTACAAGTGTGCGAATTGATTGTTGCACTCCAAACTATGGGAGTCGATTGAGTGTTTTGCGTCTTATTTTTGAAAAACTAATCTTGATTCACCTTATAAGAATGTAAAGAATAATTAAACACAATGGTTATGCCTACTCAAAAATTCTTTAGCCATATATTTTAGGTCGAATTTGAAGACCAATTATCAATTTTTTTGAAACTATGGACTGACTTTCCAATTGCTATAACCTAATTTACATAAAGTATTTCCAGGGTTCTTAAAAGTCGATTTAATAGTGCTTCACTTAATTATATTCAGGGTTAATTAATTATTAGTTATATTTGTAAGAATTCTAAAAAATTTAATCCCACTACTATTTTTTTAAAACTTTAATTCTATTTTTTAAATTTTATTTTAAAATAGGACAAATATACCCACTGCCTTGTTGACTCGTAAAAGAAGAGAGAGAAATAAAAACCCTAGTTTCTTCTTTAAAACATAGCTACACCCCACTGCCTATCAATCCCTTCTCCATACCCTAGACGTCACCCGTGGACCACCACCGCCTTTGCACCACCACCGCCTTCTCCTCCTCCTCTTTCTCCTTACCGTCGCTGCTACTCTTCCTCATCGCCGCCTCCGTCACTCCACTTCCTTCTCCTCCTCCTCGATGCCGCCGCTCCTCCTCTTTCTCCTCCTCCTTTTTGTCGTCGCTGAAAACCATAACTATGGCCTCAACCAGATCACTTTGTCTTCAACCTTAGCTTCTTCTCTAGATCTGGCCTCTGTCGTCTTCAACCTCATCGTCAACCAGATCCGACCACAACCACCACCGACCACTTCTTCAAATCTAGCCTTGGTCCTCCTCCGCCTCCTCCAGATCTATGTGATATGAACCAGTCATCTCCACTTCAACAAATCTAGCTAGATCTAGCCACTGCCGACTTGATACGAAGCAGTTGCCGCTCCCTCCGCACTTCTCCTCCTCTAAATCTATGTGATACGAAAACCACTCACTGTCGCCTCAACCGATCTGGCCAGATCTGGCCACTGTAGACTTAATACGAACCAGTCATCGCGGCCTCCATCGTATCCTCCTTAAGATCTATGTGATATAAACTAGTCACCGCTGCCTCAACCGACCTTTTGCCTCTGATCTCTCTTTGCCGCAAACATTGTTGAAGGGAGAAATTGGCCGAATTGAAAATTTTCTCAATACAAAATTTTGTTTCAAATTGATAAATTTCTCAGTACAAGAAATTTAATTGAGAAATTTCTTATTACTGTTTCGTCTTCTTATTCTTTCTCCAGTTCTCATAAATTTAATTGAAAAATTTTTTAGTACAAGAAATTTCTTAGGTCAGCCCCGGAGAAAAAAGAGGAGATCGACGCCGGACAAGAAGGAAGAGATTGTGGGGAAAGGAGAAGGTTGGCGCTGGAGAAGGAGGAGGTTGGTGGCGGGGTTGGGGTTCTGGGGCTAGAGTTTTTCACAGAGATGGTGAGGGCTTTGGTATATTAGGGTTTTCATGTTGGTTATTGGTTAAAAAGGACTAAGGGCATATTAGGTATATTAGGGTTTTCATGTTGGTTATTGGTTAAAAAGGACTTAGGGCATATTAGGTATATGAATAAAAAAATGGGATCTGCTTTTAAAAAAAATTGGGATGGATTAATTCTTTTAAAAATCTTATATGTAGGACCCCTATCAAGCATGTGCAAAGGAATGTTCAAGGACATAATTGTCTTTTGAAAATTTGTATTAAATATTCAACAATACATTCCTTATCGAGTCAAAAATAACCACTCACTGTTAATTCCAATTGTGGAATAGGGGTGTGGCTTATGTGGCACTATATCACATTTTATTAAATATTGAGCATTGCATACACCAATGAAACAAATAATACAATGAGAAACAATCAACCTTTTATTTGTAAGACAGATAAGGAATCGATAAGTTTTTATCTTGAGCCGACAAATTACCCTCATAGGTAACTAGGAAGGTTCATTACTAAACCATCATTTGAATTAATAATGAATTTATAATGATGGTCTTTCCATACCAAACATATTACTATTTCTTATGAGCTCGGTTCAAACTCTTCTTCTGATTATGATAAAATACAAGTTCTATTATATCTAGTAGAATCCACTGATGGAGTTTGTTATTTTTAACTTCAGAATATTTCCTCGTCTAATATAATTGCACTTATCTTTGAGGCTACCAAACCTTTTTCTTTATGAATAAATTGTTTTTCCTATTGATTTCAATTCATATTTTTGAAGTAGATTGAAAGTATCTTAATCCTATTTTCTTTCCTTCAATATTTTTCTTTCTTTTTCTTTATTAGGAATTAAAAAGAGCAAAGTGTTGGGAGATAATCCAACGCCATAAATATATACATGCTCGGTGATCCAGAAAATACATCTTTATTAACTTTCAACAATTACAATAATATGAAATTACAGGAAAATGAAATAACAGAAACAACATGAATAGAATTTGCAAACCGAGTTTTGCAATCGCAGTTTCCTTAAGAATGATTCACCGCCTACCGAGGGTGTTGTAGGTATTCTACCGGCATCACTCTCCCAGGATAAAACGGCTCCATGATCGTTGGAAACACCACAAAGGATCGGCTACGAACGTACTCCGTCTGTCTTTCTCTCTCTTACAGCTTGTACTATAACCTGAGTTATATATCTCCTTTCTCACCTCTTCTCAGTTGCTTTCCCGTCTGTCTGTCTTCTCTGCCTCTCTTCTTTTTCTTCTCTCAAACTGTAGAGGTTGACAGCATATATAAGCCATCCATCATGGAGGGGTTTACAGGGAAATCAATAGCCACTCATGGCTATTGATTTTCAGGATTCAATTGCCAATTGAATGGCCAATTCAATTGCAATTAAATTCTGCTATTGAATTTTGGAATTTAATGGCCAATGAATTCACAAATTCCAACAATTCCCTCCATGAATGAATTTGGTGAGAGTACAAACCCTGATTACAAAGCTGACTGCAAGAGAGATAGATAACTGAAAGTCCCTGTATAGGATAGGTAGCGGTTAGCTTTGAACCTTCCATTGTGAGAACCTATCGATTTACCGGCAAACAAGTGGACGGTACTGCCTTGAACTATGTCGCCTTAGCAGTAAACCGAGATAACAGGCTCCACACAACGACTTCCACAACGAAGTTTTCGTTCTCACGGTTGTGTTCGTTTTGGCCATGAAACGCACTTCCTAGTTCTGCAAGTATTTTCTTAAGAAATTTACCTTGTCAAATTCTCAAAGAAGCGGCCTCACTTCATACTCACATAGGTGACTTTTATCCAATGATATTTCTCTATACCAGTCTGGCTCACCAGACAAAGTCATTAAAAACTTATGCTTAACCTTACATCACCGCTGCATCATAGGAATAGGTAAGAATTCTCAAACTCCACGGTGATTACCCGAGGTATACGCAATTAGGTTGTCCCATTGAACCTAGATCTTGGGATCTCCAG
>JAULJZ010086370.1:0-12463 GCA_032270985.1 Heliamphora pulchella
GAATACGGGGAATAAGATGTGTTAGGGATATATTTGTCCAAATAATTAATAATTTTAAAAAATAGAATCTAGTGAAGTATTGAAAAAGTAGTTAGCATCTACTGGAATACAAGTTCTCTAAACGGGATCTTAAATTAATTTTTCCTTTATTTTATTTTGTTGATTCATTTTTGTTTACAACAATTTTTAAATTTTTTTTGATTTTTTGTTTTTCTAATCTTTTTATAAAGACGAATTAGGAATTTTTTCAACAAATGAAAAAGATTCAATCAAAGAAATAAGCAAATTAAAAAAAATAATTATTTTATGTACACAGAACTAACCATAGAAAACGATGTCGATCAACAATATGCGAGTATGAACCACAACACGTGTAAATCCCACCTAATATGAATGACTGAAATGATTTTTTTGTAATTGATTCCATTGCTAAATTTTGCATACCTAGAATTTTTCACTAAATAATGCAACAAGTCAGTTACCTACCTAAACGATGGGCTTGTATTGTAATCTTATTCTTAAAATCGGCTTATTCTCTTGTAATTCCAACTTAGAAAAAAGATAATGTTTATATCACAATTTTTTCTATGAGTATGGTGACTTAAAACTATTTTTTTTACCATATGAAATTTCTATTTATTTGATTTAAAGCTAAAAAATTAAAAACTTGAGGACATCTCATAGCTGGTTAAGTTTTCTTTTTCTAATCTCTAAATCTATACTTCTATTATATATATTATTACAAAATATTATTAGCTTTTTTATAAGCTTGAAAGTCTTAATCTATTTTTTTTAGAATTTTTAATTTATAAAATGTAAATTCACACACGTAAACAAATCATTGGTCATTTAATAAATTATAAATAATGTGACCAACATGGTAGGATTATTTAAATTATTCATTTGTGACATTTACATGATTTTATATATAGATAGTAAGCCAAATATAAGCATAACATCATTGAAAATTAAAGTATCCCATATTTTAAATATTGTTATATCAATGTATTTTTAAAATTATGTGTTACACAATTAATAGACATTCTTGTATTTATAATCTTTTACTTGCTAACAGTTTCTTTTTTTAACGTGTTGTATAATTTTTAATAAATAATTTTTATTATTAATAATTTAAATGTTGAAGATTAGATGCGCGGACGCATGATGTCTTAGTTTGAATTATGTGCATTTTTTATCAATCAAATTGACCAATTCATCTGTAAAATTCAAATATATAATTTGCAAAATAAAAACTATTTAGTGAGCTAAATCGATTTAATATCCACTTTATTTAAATTTTGAACATATTGATCATCATATAAATTGGTTTATGCAAAGTACTGAGAAATGTTTTTTTAATTTAATATTTTAAAACTATGCATAACAACACGTGTTCAATGCTAGTATCTTTTATTTAAAAATATAAATATCTATATCTTTGGGCCAAACACTACTTAATTTGTTAAGACTTTATTCTCTGCCAAATTTATTCGGCAATTAAATGTGGTCCCAAAGTCCTATCCGCGCGTGACGTGCCATTGTTGCCCCCACACGTGACGAACAGTAACCACCCTATCGCGTAGGGTTGTTCGAGTAAAACAAACTGCCAAGTGGATGGAACACAACCACTTTCTTGCGATAAAGAAAGCCATGTTTCACTGCTCTGCTGTTTAAGAGGAGATTGGATTATGAATTGGATTGTGAAAATTAAATTATATTACGCAATGAGGAGATGGAAAATAATTGAATTTGATGAGAATATATATTGTAGAATATTAACATCGAGATTCACAGTCCCGTCCTAACTGGGTACTATTTAAGTGAGTTATTTCTACTTCTTTCTACACCAGTTAGAGAAGCCCTGCTAGTGGCTTGACCCTGGCCATCTAACGATTAAGTTAGAATAAACTTGAAAATGAAAGAATAAATGGACATAAGTTTTCGCTCCATGAGTTAGATTATGCGTAGCTATTGTTGTAAAACCTCATCCTTTTATAGATTAGTCATAGATTTCACTTTTATTTCATGATGTATTTTGTCTTGCCCATCAAGTCAGTCGTAAAATTGTAACTTCGTTAATGAGGACATGGAGTGTTCTGTTGGTCTTGTCAATTGTAACTTTTGCTTTTGTGTTTGTAAGAGATTATGCCAATAAACTCTGACCCGCTGACGTAGGTGTCAGACTTAGGTGTACGATTGCGTAGCTCAGCTTACAAGTCCTCGAAATCTCTATAAGGTTGGCTTTGATTTCCCTGAGCTATTCGAGCTTGACCAAGATATTGCTCGACTATTTTCTGAGGCTACATCTCAACTGGTTGTCCTAGTTAAGACGCTAGTCCCCACTGAGTTCTTTGATGCGGTGATGATGTGGATGTCAGGTCGGATTCATTTCCCGACCTCCCTCAATTGCCTTGAGTGCATTTCCTTAGCTTGAAACCCAAGTGATGGGAAGGGATGTGTTCTAGGAGTCGTTCTCATCCTTTGTAATGACATCCGAGGCAGTATTAAATCTTGGTGACCTACTTGGCATATTATCCTCGCGAAGTGTAATCGTCAGCTATTCTCCATTATCTTGATGAATTAAAATACCATTTGTACGAGTGCTCGGATGGCTTCCTAAGCATGCTTCGATGATGTGTTATTCTCCGATTGGACATTGCTATCACGTGAACATACATGCCTTCATACATGTCAGGCTCAAAAAGGTATTTTTGGGTGCATAGAGTGGCGCACCATCCCACATTTAATGCGTGCAGCGCGACATGCGCCTCAGAATCCTAAAATTCATAAATATAATTTTTAATAAATTCAAATTATTTGAATTTATGATGATCTATTTGCTCGGCCTGCCCTTGTTGAGGTGATCGAGCTCCCTTGTTGCTCGTCAAGATGAATTAGCTCGGCCTTATTTTAACAATTCGGGGATGATGTCTTGTCTTTTGATAGCGTATCATCCATACTTGATGTGTTGTACTAGAATTGATTACGCAAAAATATAAGGTGGGTGCATCCTTAGCACGCCCTCATGAGTGTTTTGTTTGGCATTTATGTTTGAATACCTTCTCTCTCCCCTTTATGTCTATAAATACCCATAGTTTGAGGCCTAGGTAGTTCTTCTGCCTTGCTATGCAACTTCTAACCCTTCCAAAAGAAAACCTCTCTGTGACATATTAACCTTTCTTAGGCAACTATCATTATAACAAGAGCTCTCTGGTTGACCACTAGAGTAGGCTTCGCTAGCATCGCTACATCTTCGTAAGTTTTAATGTTTTCCTTGTTATTCTTCCTTTTCTTCTTTTCGTTCCTCGAGATCTTCTTTCTAGAGAACTCGCTTTAGCCATGGGTCGTTTAGAAAAGCTCTTTGACACCACAAAAGCATTAGTAGAGTTCCGCCAAGACTGCACCATACCGGACAACATTACATTTGATCCCTCAAACGCCGATGAGCATTTGATGACAAACGAACCAAGAGCGGCAATTTGGACATTGGAAGCTGTCATTGAGGATAAAGTAAGTTTCCCTCTTTCGCGCCTCTTGTGAGAGGACAGGAACTTTTGCAATTTTTGCCTAGCCCTGTTTAACCCCAATATTCCTATCATTGTAATGGGAGTTAATATGCTGAATTGTATAATGGCCACTGAGCTCGGGAAACGAGAGATTCAGTATTGTTACTCCCTTCATAAAACAGTTGCAAGGAGCAACAGATTCTGCATCAGGGCCAAGGAGGCCTTTCGGCATATTGTGAGTGACCTGAGGGACTCTCACAATGGAGATATTGAGGACTTTGTCGTGATCGAAGGAAATTGGTAACTCGGACCGGGGCCCCACAATCCCTGCACACGCATGTTCCTAGTAAAAGCTCGTGCCTCAGGAAGTCGAATTGCCTTATTTTTTCTATGCACTATATAATCTATGTTTTGTAATTTACTTGATATTGACCATTTCTTCTCATTTTTCATTGCATTTTCCTTTGCCAACACTTCATCTTAGCAAGATAAGTGAGAACAAGGAGGCTGTAATAAAAAAGGAAGTCATGCTAACACTTCATCTTTGCATGTTCCTAGTAAAATCTCGTGCCCTAGGAAGTCAAGTTGCCTTATTTTTTCTATGCACTATATAATCTATGTTTTGTAATTTACTTGATATTGACCCTTTCTTCTCCTTTTTTATTGCAGCCTCCTTTGGCAACACTTCATCTTGGCAAGATAAGTGAGAACAAGGAATTTTCCATACTCATTTAAAGAGGGTCCTCAACTTCGAATGGAATGTCTGCTAGTTCTCTTGGTTGTTCAATGATCAGTCTGTCTGCCTTAAGAAGATTAGCATCTGCTTAGAGCTGATCAATCTAGTCTAGAGCACGGGAGCATCCTCATTTATTTCTCCCACAATTTCTTAGTCACTCATCGAGGAATTTCCTTCTTCAATCGTCAACCTCTCCTTCCCAACTAGCATAACTATCAATATGTCTTTGATAAGGTTGACCAATCTAATCTTCGAGAGGTCGTCCCCTCAACTAGCCCTAAATAGCAACTAGTTAGGAATGACGGCCTCTTCTTTTAAAGCTCGCTCTCACATTCCCTCTACCTTTGCAACCTCCCTCGTTCTAGTTACGCCTCAGCTAGTTTGAAGGTGATCCACGTAATCTAAAGAGGACGAACACAAAAACAAGAGGCCTTGTATTGAGTGTCTAGAACCCCCAACACTCACGGAATCTCTTCGACCTAACCCTAGAAATGAAGGGGAAGAGCCCTTGGTGATCCAACCATGTTATCAGGGCCGAACTGTATGCTAAATTGATGCGGCAGTCGATAGCCACTATATATGGCTTGGGCACTTGAAAAGTGCCTTGCTTTCGAAGGATAAAGAAGCCTTCGAGAAGATTCCTAACCATACTATAATAAAAAAGGTCTCCCAGAGTTTGGTCATGGGAAGGTTCCCTTCTCCTTGTTGACTCGTTTACATTCAATTCATTTTTCTTTTGCTTTCTTCCTCATGACTGACCTCTATCTTCTTGTTATTGGGGGATTAGATGGCCTTTGAGAGGGTAGCTCAATTCAAATCCCTCAAGGAACAACATACTTTGTTATAGGCCAACTCTACCTACCTCAAAGAGAGGGTCAAGATACTAGAGTCCCAGATCGATAAAATAGTGCCAAAGAGGCAGTTGACCTAAGGGTAGCCTAGGTGCTATAGACCTAAAAAGAGGCCGAACACAACCTCCCCTCAATCCTCGTCAAGCTAGACAGCTATAGAAAAACGAGCTCACCGCCCTGTAATATAAAAACTAAATGGTCATTGCCGAGCGATTCGATTACGATACAAGGAACCCGAGGATGAGTACACGAACCAAATTATGTCCCTTCACAACATGATATCCAAATAAGGTTAAGGCTCGACTTTAGGAGGTCCTTCATCCCCATGGACTCCTAACTAGTAGGGTGTTCCATGGCCTCAGCCAAGGATTTCTCTTCCTAAGGAATTCGGAAGATTGACTAATGCTATAGTTCCGATTCATTGTGCTAGTATACTTTATGTATATGGAACAAGACAATATTTAAGTAATTATTTTTATATTGACTATATAAAATAATTCACACCACATGGTTATTATGAGTGTTTATACTCTTAATCCCAAAATAATTATTAGACATATATATTTAGTATTTATTATTTTGATTTATTAGAGAGTACAATCTTTTACGGGTCAATAATCCTGGTGAGTTATATAACGTTATTACATATATGCTGGATATTAATTATTAATAGAATCCACGTCCTAGCAAGAAATTGATGATACCTCTTTAAGAAAACTTATAAGTTTTGATTATGTCAAATTTGTAAGTGGATTTTATAATCCGACATATCATATAAAGAAAAAAGTTCTAAGAAATTATGGAAGAGATCGATTAAATATCATTGTCAATAATTTAACTTAATCGATGAATATTTGTAATCTTAATGTGGAAAGAATAATAAGTAATTAATAACAGGAGTTCGAAAGTTCAGTTTTGAGAATAAGACCGGGAGTGCAGTTACGATTATTTAGTGGTATAAATTATAATTTATATTTTTAGAAAATTACTTCTTGGTTAAAGTAAATTTTTCTAATTACATTAGAAGCGCATGTCTTATTTACTCCTTAAGTCCCTATAATGGCCTGTATATATGCCGTTACAACCATGACCACCAGTACACGCGTGATATATATCATTTAGTCTCCTTAGGGTATCCACGTGTCGTAAGAACCAGAGAAAAAGGAGAGGTAGCTAGATAGGGTTTGGAACAAGAAGGATCAGATCCCATACTCTGTTCTTGTTTTGATGTTCGAAAATACAACAGAAGATCTAAACAAAGACAATATTGTTGGTTCACCACGTTGATCTTGAAGCTTTAATCTTCAAAGTGCTGAAACTTAATTAAATTAGAGGGATCACGCAGATATAATTTCTATTTCACCTTGTGGGAGTACCGAGTTTCATCTTTTGGGGTTCGGGAACGACTAGGGTTTTTCCATCCTAGTTCTGTCTAGACAGTTTTCCCCATCCATCAGAACGGTTCGACGCAATGTAGTTTTTCTCATATGCTACAGATCCTGTCCCGCAACGCATTTGATTCAATTCATATGTACTATCATTGTATCCTAAGCAGGTCATTGACGAATTCGAGCCTCCTAGAGAAACGACTGCACAAGAGGCCGAGATAAGTGCTACAGACGTGATCCAAGCTAAAGGTCAAGACCTCACCATCACGACGGATCTAACTGCGGAGAAAGCCACAGAATATTCTAGCTTTTTCATTTTAAAAATTTTTCATTTGTTCATGATGCATAGCCTCATTGCCTTCTATGAGGTTAACCCATTCTTTTGTAATCAATGCATTTCAAATTAATGCAATTACAATTTCTGCCTCTGAGCTGTTTCTTTTGTGTACGCTTTCTAAACTTCAAATTCTAAAAGATTTTAAATTGCAAAAACTTCAAAAGTAAAACCACTTGTAAAAATTATCTCTTTTGTAACAACACGTGTAAAAACTTTCAAATTGCAAAACTCCTCTACTCAATTGAGCTCTAGCTCTTGCATTGCTCAAACTGTTTTAACACCTAAGCTCTCATGTATTACAACCCATGTTCTCGGCACTTAATCAAATTTGAACTCATGAATTTTAGGCTCCACTAAACTCTGGAGCAAGTTTAGTGTTTTTGCTAGGCTGCCAAGCTACCAATACTTCAAAACTCAAGTATTGTTTTGTTTCCACTGAGTACCTGAGGTCAGAATAGGCGCCACACCGGCCTTTTTGGATGCTCCTACTATCCGAGTTTTCAACACTTGGCCACATTTGAACCTAAGAACATTTTAAGTTGCAATGAACTCTAAAGTAGGAGTAGGCACTATGCTGATCTGCTCATTCGCCCTTGTGATCCTAAAACTTTCCTTGATATCTGGAGAGACTGGAAACCCCATGTTCCCCATTCTAGCTCAAGGGAAGATTTGCAGAAGGGCCCGAGCTATTTTTCCCTTTCTCCCTACATATTAGTGTCAAGTCAACTAGGTCTTTTGCCCTAGATCTTTTCATTGAAATTTCATCTTTTCAGAGCAAAGATTTACTACCTAGTAGTGACACTTAGGCGCCAAGTCAACCAGGTCTTGTGTTTTTTAATGATCAAAATTGCGAAGAGAAGAGGTTTTCAACGAAGTGGACTCTCATTCATTGCTTTGGACTTATAATCTTAGTGATATAACTTTCTCAATTTTTGGGTATTCTATAGTTTTGGAATTGACTTACCACTAGGGTCCTCAATGCCATACGCACTAGTGAATGGAACAACCTCAAGCTCACTCGCTTGTTATAGGACTTGGCAAGCTGCTGAGGATAAGCGAAAAACTTCACCAAAGCTCGATCCCTTATTTCTTCGGCTAAATTGAGATTTCGTGCAATGTTGAGAATGTTTGTCCCAGCATCAAAGGCTTTAGTTTGAATAGTTAAGAGGCCAACCTCTAACGGTATAACTACCTCGATTTCATAAGCCAAAAAGAATGGTATTCACCTTTAATGTCTTTGGCGTGGTACATACAGTAAGTCCAGAGCACGCTCAAGAGTTCTTATATGCACATGTCCTTGGTCTTTTCAAGCCTATTTTGATCTCATCCATCTTGATTGATATTTTTGTTTGTCCATTACTTTGAGGGATGGACGAGGTGGAAAATTAGTTCATTATCCCGAGCTCGGCACAGAAATTCAAAAAAAGAGTTGTCCACCTGCTTTTCATAATCAGCCATCAGTGCACATGGGATGCCAAACCTTGTAATTATACTTTTATACGAATCTTCTGGCATCCACGTCCCTAATGTTGGCTAAGGGTTCAGCCTCAATTCACTTGGAGGGGTAGTCCGTGGATATAATGAAGAATTTCATATTACTCAATGCTTGTAACAGAAATCCTACTATATTGAGTCCCCACTAGGCAAATGGCCATGAACATGTAGTGGGCTTAAGTCTTTAATTGAGATTTCTACTTGTCCATTACTTTGAGGGAAGGATGGGGTAGAGAAGTAGCACTTTACTCCTAGCTCAACACAAAAGGATTTGAAAAGAGAGTTATCGGCCTACTTTTCATTATCAACCACCAGTGCACGGGGGTTGCCAAACTTTATAATTATGTTTTTCATACAATTCTCTCAGCATCCACACCCCTAATGTTGGTTAAGGGTTTAGCCTTGATCCACTTAGAGAAGCAATCCATGGAAACAATTAAGAATTTCTTGTTACTTGATGCTCGAGGCAAAAGTCCCATTATATCGAGGCCCTACTAGGCAAATGGCCATGAACTTGTAATGGGGTTTAAGTCTTCTGTTAGCGACCTGTATAGGGACAAACCTTTGACACTTCTCAAATTTTGAAAGTAAAGTTAAGTATCCTTTTACATGTAAATCTACCAATAGCCCTGATTGATGGCCTAGTGGGCCAAAGACCACCCACCAGTGTGGTTTCCATACATCTCTGCATATAGCTCGTATAAATCTTTCTTGCCCTCTAGAAGCTGGTCATCTCTTAAAAAGTTGATTATGGGGTCCATCCAGCTCGACTCCCCTTGTTACTGTACAGTATGAATTCAGTCAACTCATTTCTAATGCTTGGCTTGCTCTGCTCTGTTCTGCTCTTTTAGTTCTATTATCAGTTTCACACCTAACTCGGATGCAAATGCTAGCGCGGCCAAAGCATCTGCATGCATATTTTCTTTTCAACAAATTTGGGTTATCTCTATAGCCTTAAGACTTTTGATTATGTCCAAAGCCTTTGCAAGATAAGATGCCATCCTATTGTCTCAAACGTTGTACTGGCTGGTGAGTTGATTCACAACTAGCTAGGAGTCACAAAAGATCTGAAGTCGCTTAGCCTATGGAAGCTCGGCGCTTTTGAGCCTAGTCAACAGTGTCTTATACTCGAGTTTGTTGTTTAAAGCAGAAAATCCTAATCTTGTAGAGTACTCAATAATAGCTCCCTCTTACAATATGAGGACAACTTCAATTCTTAGCCTTTTTGATTGAAGAATCATCCGTGTAAAGTTTTCATTCTTCCTTAATTACAACCTCTTTAGTCTTTCCCCTAAATTCGGGGTTTGATTGGTCAGAGGTTGGATTAGCTATGAGATTTGACCTAGAGCATTCTCTTAAGAAGTCGGCCATAAATTGCATGCCCTTTGATAGCCATCCTAGGCTAGTACTGCACAACGAACTCGCTAAGTTCTATAGCCTAACGGGCTACCCGACCTGAGAAGTCCACCTTGCACAACATTGCTTTCAACGGTGAGCTATCAGCACTACAATTCTATAGGCTTGGAAATAATAGGCAAACTTCCATGAATCCAATACTAGCTGGAAAGTTAACTTCTCAAATGAGAGGTATCAAGTTTTCACATCAAGAAAGGTGTGGCTCGCATAGTATATTGGCTTCTTGTCAACCCCTTCTAGCCGAATGTGCGAAGCACTTGCGAAGTGCTCAAAGATGACTAAGTATAGGTATAAGTGCTCAAAGATGACTAAGTATTATTTCCCAAATGAAACAATTTCTTTATTTCGCATTTTTTCTTGAAACTATGAACATTAGATGGTCGATGCAGCTCCATTAGTTTAAATCAAAGATTGCCCTTAAAACAAAAGGAATAGAGAACTTAAACAAATGGGCCTAATTGAAAACTAGTTTAAAACTTAGCTTTTTAGTTTTTTTTTTCTTTTTGCACTTTTAACCAAAAAGTTAAATTGAATTTAAAATAGGTTGATTATAAATTAACTCTTAAGTTAACTTTTATAAAGTTGGTTAATTTGATGAAAAGTTCATTTTTTTTATTTTTTGTTTAAACGGGATAATATTACTTTTCTATATAGAGGATTATATTTGGTTGGTTATGGAAGAAAATAATGCTGTGCAGTTTATGGTGATCGATTTTTATCATTTGTTTTTTTAGGTTATTTTAGTGTATTTTAATAATATTGCCTCTATGCCTGGAGGTTTATGACCCTCTTCACGTGGAGGTTTGATATTTTCTCTGTGTGGAAATTTTCTCCTTCCTTTGTGGAGATTTTAAATTTTTTTCCAAACAATCTATGTTAGGCTTTTTAAGTCCCCTTCCCCACAAAAAAAATGTTAGCCAATTAGAGCTTAAAATCATGGGTCTGCATTTGTTAACATTTGATCACTAACCTCCGAACGCACACGAAACCACATTCATATACACATCAAAGAGAAAATCATACAATAATTTATGTAATTCGACACAACTTGCCTGCGTTTATGGGGACAAAGATAATCCATTATAATCGTAGATTGGACAATCACGAGACCAAAATCATCCCATGAATTTACGTCCATAGCCCGAGCCTTGAAATAAATCTCGCTCGCCTGCTCAAGGGTTACTCCCCTACCTCAGTATTTTTCTGTCTCTCCCTACATTTCTATTCTCTTTGATGTAACTCTCCACACAATAACATGGATTATAAGGTCCCTATTATAGGTAAATGCTAAAACTCTAGCTCACATATAATTATAAAACTTACACATATTAAACTTTTTATTAATTCATAACTTCAGCCCAACCTAAATACATATAAATAAAATTTTAATAATATGGGTCTGCAAAATACAAGACACTCATCTAACAATCTCTACCTTAACTTGAATTCTACAAACTACCTTGCAGATAACTAGCGTCGATGTCAATTATGCCATCGCTGTCAATCTGTCACACTCAAACCAACATAGCCCGCACCTCTACATCGAGATTTCTGATAGCCATTCATCGAGGTTTCCACCATCACTGCACCTATTTGCCCAAGTCAATAGTTGTCAATTATTTGTCGAATCAGGAAATTGATGTCTAGCATGACTTCACCTGCAACTAAATTCTTAGTTGCATTCATTAATGACTGGTCTTTCGCCACTGATTGAATCAAATTGCTCCCGATTTTCTTTGATTGCCCACGATCAAACATGCTCACCACTACTAGAAAAGTAGTCTTTTGCGACTAATAATTAGCGATGGCGTAATGCCGTCGCAATAACTCCCTTTAGCGACGGTACATCTCCCGTCGTAATAATTTTTATTTTTGCGACCAAACTGTAGCGATGGCGCAATTGCCATCGCAAAACAAGCATTATTTGCCACCGGAAAACCGCCTTCTCAAAAAGTATTATTTTCGACGAATTATTTGCAATGGTATTTATCTAGTCGAAATAGGGATAGCAGTTGCGACCAACATAGTTGTCCGTCGCAAATTATAGTTTGTTTTTGCGACGGGAATCACACAGTCGCAAAAGAAAAAAAATCATTTTTGCACTTTTCATGCATGACTTATTAATTTAGTTATTTATTTTTACGAACATAGTCCATTCACTTTTAAATTTAATGGAGAAAACATCTTGATAGTAAAAAATTTATTTTTTATTTTAATATTATTTTTTCACATTACAATAAAATAAAAATTAGAACTAATTTATTTTTTTTCTCAACCCAATTCTATTTTTAATGTAAGAAATATAAATATTTACTTTATATTTGAAATGAAATTAACTTAAATAAAAAAATCCAAAATAATAATAAAATTTATTGTAAAATATAAAATTTTCATTTTCATTTTTTATCAATCTATAAATTTATGAATTAATTAATTATTAGCACATTTGAAAGATTTTTAAAATATTTAATCCTACTTGTCTCATATTCTCGTCACTTCTTATTTTATATCCAATAAGATATTTGCTTTGACAAATTGGTTATTATCACTCAGGTGCAATATGACCCAGTTAATCATGGTCTATTCTTATTTTATTTTACTTATTTTCATTTTGAATAAATTTTTTTTATCTTTTAAGTATATTTTTAGATTTTTTAACTTTTTTATCGAAACAAAACATTGACAAAAATCTTCATCAAAAGATGAAAAAATAAAAAAATTAAATAAGTTTACTT
>JAULJZ010086391.1:0-12463 GCA_032270985.1 Heliamphora pulchella
GACTAACACAAGTATGATTAGATTAGGTCTCTTTTTTCTCCTATAAATATGTATGTAGTATCAGATTATTTTGTATTTAAGCTGTTTTGAGAGAGATAGAGAGTTTGTGAGAGTGAGTCGAGTGATTTGTATTTGTTTTTCCATATATATTAAATTCTGCTGACTATGGATATAAACAAATTATCGAACCACATAAAATCTGTCAATGTATTCGTTTGTGATTACTCTGAGCCTTTCTTACACATCACTAATCACATTCAAATATGGATACCATATAGCAAATATTGCACCCTCTTAAGATTGCCTTTTCTTGAGGTCTTTCAAGATTTCTCTTTTTGTATATTAGGGAAACCACTGTGGTCATGCCTTGTCGAGAGGATCAAAGAAGATCATTCGTGCAAGAATCAGTTTGATTGACAACAAATTAAGCTCTCTTCGATATTCTATCAAGTTAATTCTTATGTGAATGATCTTTGCGAGGCACACAACATGAACGGTTAGAATTATTGTTGTGGCCTGACCCTTAAGCCCATGTAATAATGTTTTGAGAGAGATGGAGGGGAGCTTATCCCTTCCGCTAACATGAAATGGATCTAAACCCCAACAATTTACACTACTGATCAGCAACCAGTAAATGTCAACCTTTGGATGCTTTTCCTGTTTTACTAAAAATTCACATGTCAGTGTTATTCTTTTATTCCTATGATGCAAAATAAAATACTATACAGTATATAACTATGTGAAGATTCTTTTTTTTTTAATTTTTATGATGGAGAATTCTAGTCTGTTTATCTTGTCATTTTGGACAAAGTCTTACGAACAAATTTTAATACATAAAATTACCCGCGAATTAAGTATATCAAATAAGTCCGAGTGTTTTGCGTCTCATTTTATATACTAGGATGATTTATTATACAGCATTGCCTAAGGTTCCATGCGTGTGTGTATATATATATATATATATATGATTTATGGAAGTCTAGTATATGATCATCAAATTGGAATACCCTACAAGATCAACCACCAACAGGGCAATATGGAGATGCATGTGATGAATGACAGGGCAACAGAGAAGCAAAGTGATGATTCATAGGACACCGGGGTCATTTGGAGTGGCAGATAAAAAGTCGAATTGGACTATTAATTCGAAGTATGTTATAATATTATATTTATTTGTATAAAAAATTCTCTAAATTATTTATTTGGATGTACATAGTATCTCCCAAATAAAGTATAAATTAGTGAGAGGTGGTGTGAAATTACGAGGAATTGAACTATTAATTAGTAAATAATTAATTTATTCTCTATTTTCTCATTTCACATTTGTTCTTCATGCAATTCAAAAATTAATTTTATTCTAACTAATAAAAAAATTTACGCTAATATCTCAAATGCTATAATTTTTAAAAAAATAAGTATATTAAATATTTAATAAAAGTAAAAAAACACTATTATAAAAAAATTGTTTCAAACATTCTAATTTTTTTTGGTTTTTTTTTTAAAAAATATTATAGAGGGTGTTTGAGAATGTTATTACTAGTAGCTTATAGATTGTAGCTTATAGCAAAAATTATATGTATTTGGTAAAAATTATAACTTGTAACTAAAATAGAAGAAAAAATAATTAAAAGTCATAATAGAAGTTGTAGGTGTTTGAAAAAATTTGTAACTTATAATTAAAATCAGTAGCAGAAAATTAAAGTCAGTAGCAGAAGCTTGGTTAAACACTCCCATAACCTATTTAGCTTATTTGTATGTGTATTTTATTACATTATCATCAAAGGGTATTTTTGTCACAACATTATTATTTTTATCTAATCATTCATCAAAACAAACACAACACTTCACAAAACTAGAGACTATTAATATGAGGGATTTAATATTCTAGGACAATTAGTCCTGGAACTATAAATCTGAGCTAATCCAATCCGGGGCTCCAAACATGGCCTTAGGGTATTGTGGTTTATTCTTTAGGCCATGTTTGATCTATAGACGGTGTTTCGTATTACTAAAACTAGTAACTTATATATTATAATTTGTAATAGAAGTTATGAGTGTTCAGTAAAAATTGTAACCTGTAGCTAAAATAGAAAAAAAATTAAAATTTGTACCATAAATTATGAGTGTTTAAAAAAAATTGTAACTTATAGCTAAAAAGTAGTGCTATTTAAGCCTATTTTACAGACTTACTTGACATGTCTACTGATGTGGTATACTTGAATAACCAATAATTTATATTGTTAAAGTGACAAACAAATAATTTTAACTATGCCACATCAGTAGACATGTAAAGTAGGTCTAAATGTCATTTTCCATAGCTAAAACTAATAACTCGAAACTAAAAGGTACTAGTAGTACCTTAGCCAAGCACCCCCTATAACCTTTGTATTGAACTACTAAAGAAGTTGGGCTCACTAAGTTTGCGTTTGTTTATATTAAACGAGTTGTGTTTGTTTATATGAAATGAGTAGGGGTAAATGTTGTGCAAGAAAGGTTCAGAATAATTACAGCCAAACTGAAAAAGATAAATTTTACGTAGTTCGGCAATTTGCTTACGTCCACGGACAGTAGAATTCAATATATAGATAAACAATTACAAATCATTCAACTCTCACAATTTTCATATCAAACAATTTGTACACACTAATTATCTGAACATATAATCATATTTATAGAAGAGAAACAGAGATATAATCTAATCAAACTTGTGTTACTCGAGTTCAAAACTAATTAAACAACTGTAACTTCATATTCTTCTGAACTCTTCAAATTTAGTAATCATGATAGACTAGAAGTGTATTCTAACTCAAATTGGATCTAGCCAAAATTTTCAACAATCTCCATCTTGGCGAGAATTCATATCCCAAACAAATCAACATATTAAAACTGCCACCAAATGCACTAAAAGTGCTCAAGCTTCTGAATCAAACAAATTAATAGATAAATTCTGCATCCAAATACGCTTTGTGGCGCCAAATTCACCTGAGTTGACTAAAGCTTCAAATCAGACAAATTGACAGATTAATGCTGCCACCAGATGCGTCCTAAGACGCTATACACCCGTAGGCGTTCAATACTTTGACAAATTAGTTAAGTTCAAACAATGTTGAAAGTGGTCAAGTTTAAACAATGTTGGGACTTGACCTTACTCTTATTAGATTTCTTACAAATTGTGCGAGCACCACCTTTAAAAGTATGCAATGTAGAAAATACAAATTATCACGGATAGTATCTTTCAAAATCTCACAAGCCCCCAACATAACTTTAAGAACTTCACCATTCATACTGATTTTGAACCCTTTCGAGTCTAGAACTCCAAATAAGATAAGATTTCTCTTCAAGTCTGGTACATACCGAACTTCTGAAATAACCTTGATAGTTCCATCATACTGCTTCAAATGGATACTTTCTATCCCTTGAATCTTATTGGCTTTATCGCTGCCCATAAACACTGCTCCACCATCGATCTCTGTGAAGTCAGAAAACTAATTTTGATTGGGACACATGTGATAGGAATATCTAAAATCTAAAATTCATTCATCAGAATGACAGACAAATTGTGAACTCATCAAGACAACATCAGAATCTTCATCCTCACTAACAGTATTGGCTATGAAAGCTGTGTCTTTCTTCTGTTCATTCAGTTTTGGACAATCCTTCTTCTAGTGCCCCGAATTGTGGCAATAGGCACATTCATCTTTGGCGATTCTCCTCGATCTAGATAAATCACCACCTAATTTTGACCAAGTACTTCTCTTCTTTTCAGATTGTTTTGAACCAGATCTTACTGGCAAGGCTTTATTGGATGTATCATAGTTGACCTACTTGTCCTTCTGGCGGTATTCGTTATTTATCAAAACACTGGATACATCACTAAAACGAATCTTTTTCTTCCCGTACAAAAGTGTGATAATCAGATGTTCATATAAATCAAGTAAGGAATTCAACAGCAATAAAGCCTTATCTTCGTCTTGGATCTCGACATTCAAGTTCTTCAAATCAGCAAGAATCTTATTATAGTTATTCAAATGTTCAGACATAGAAGTACCTTCTTGAAACTGAAATCGAAAGAACTTTTTCTTCAAATAGAGACGGCTCTCTATGCTTTTCGAAAAGTATTTATCCTCTAATTTCTTCCAAAGATCTTTTGGCTTCGATTCTTTCTTCACAAAATATTTCTGATATTTAACAAGACATAAACGGATTCTTCCACAAGCTTATTGATTTAACTTGTGCCATTTCTGTTTGACATGTCGCCTGCATTATTTTCCAAAGTGAAAACTAACTTCTGTTGAATCAAAATATTCATTACCTCGCATTACCACATACCAAAGTTGTTGGTTCCATCGAATTTTTCAACTTCAAATTTTGCGTTGAATACCATAGTTCTCCACAGATAATTACTCGAACTCTCTAACTTTCTTTCTTCAGTAGATTCGGCCATCAGAATACTTAAGCTCCACCACAAACAATATTTTGTGCTACTCTCCGATCTCCCACCACGGTTTTGAATATTCAACCTGACTCTGATACCACTTGTTGTGCAAGAAAGACTCAAAATAATCACAGACAAACCAAAAGAGACAAATTTTTCATGGTTTGGCAATTTGTTTACGTCCACGGGCAACAGATCTCAATATATGGAGAAATAATTACAAATCACTCAACTCTTACAAATTCTCCTCTCAAACAACTTGTACACACCAATTATCTAAACATATAATTATATTTATAGGAAAGAAACAGAGATATAATCTAATCAAACTTATGTTAGTCGAGTTCAAAATTAATTAAACAACTGTAAATTCACATTATTTTGATCTTTTTAAATTTAATAACCATGATAGACTAAAAGTCTATACTAACTCAAATTAGATTTAAGCAAAAATTCCCAACAATAAATTGACAAAAATACCCACCACCCACCACCTCTTGGCTCTATTGTCAGCACTATTGAAGCACCAGAAGCAACCATTGAAGTTCAATTAATTTAGATGAAAATGCAAATGTGAATCAAAGAAACCACTCCAATTAAAGTTATGGAGAATATGTTTGGTCTCTTAAATGCACGATTTTTTAAATACTTTTTTATATTATTTGAGTTTTTTTTTGTATTTTCATTGGAAGATAATTTTTTGGTTTAGAATTTCAAAAGTAAAATTATGTTGATTATTTTTTTTTATAAAATTTACAAAAAAAATAAAAATACTTCTGTTAGCATTTGATAGTAGGCAGTCATAAATAGATAGAATTGTGTTATTTGAAAATCTAGTTTACTATATTTCATGCTTTAGTTGCATAAGAATAAAAATAAAAATGCATAAATTTAATCCCAGTCATCTATTATAAAACAAACATGGTATTTTCCAATCCATGGCACAATGCATTTTTCGAACAAACAAAAGAAAATCAACCTCATCATTATTAATTCCTCTTCTGTACGTAGGGTGTGTGTTTTATATTTTATGAACTCATATAATTAAGATTTTATAATTATATGACAGTTATAATTTTTGAATTTATCTATAAATATAAATCTTATAGTTCTAGTAGCTTTGTAAAGAGTTAAATCAAAGGGAGTAGAAATATAAAAAGAGAAGAAAAAATATTGGAGGCACGGGAGTAACGCTTGAGCAGGAAAACAGAGTTTGTTTTAGAGAATGGGTTGTGGTCGTCGATTTTTTGAGTATTTTTTATCTCGAGATTATACACTCTACGGTTATAATGAATTATCTTTCGCAATCATAGACGTAGACGCAGACAAATTGTGCCGAACTATGTAAATTCTTATGTGATTTTTTTTTTGTGTGTGCATAATTTTTACTTTTGCTCGCATTCGAAAATTGGTAATTAAATTCTAATACTGTAACAATCCCATATTTAATTTCATCTCATTACTAATTTTACTCAAACTGTATTGATTATCAAACGAGATCCTAATGTCACTAACAGCCCCATTTGGTGATTATGATCTTTGGAAGCTTTGGGTAAAAAAAGTTGGACAAAGAAAGGGAAAAAGATATTGAAACTTAATGATTAAAGATGTAGACTCATTAGGAATGTTAGACAAAGTTAAGAGATATGAGAGAGTCGCATGTATCTTCTGAAACAAAATGATGATGGGTTTTGAGTTTTTGCTTGAGAGGTTGGATTCCTTCATAGATTTCCCACCGCGTCTTTGCTTCAAATTGCAGATATCTTTGAGTGCCACAAACGCGTATTTAAGTGCTCGGGAAAAAAGGTAATTTATTTTTTTATTTGAACATCCCAAAAGTAAATTTACTTAAAAGTTAAGGATCGACCTGAGTGAGACAAGTGGCAGCGGTCGTCATCCTACAATTTTAAGATATTCTCTTGTTATATTAGTATTATTTTTTAATCATCTTTAAATTATATAGGCTCGCCACTTCTAATTTTTAGTAAAAAAAATTAGTAGTCACAAAATACTATAAGTTTTGCATCGAAATCATTTATTGATCATAAAAGAAATTAACTAAACAAAATTGTTTTTAAAAATAAAATAAACTTATCTAACCTTTCTCGCTTTTTTGATCGCACATGTCTCTTTGACTCTATTCTAATTTATTGATATTGTCACCTCACATCTCCATCGCTACTGCTCTTTGCGTGTTGTTGTTAACTTTGCATTGTTGCTACCGATCTTCGTGCATCATTCTTGTAGTAACACCCCTCTTGTACAAAGACGACATTGCTCGTCATGCTTCTTAGCGGTCAATTTTCAATTGTTTTAGAAATGAAATGTTCTATTCATTCGTTACATTCTTCAATCAAGTACGAAGATATTTTTATATCTATTTTCAGAATGTATTCGTATATTTTATTCTAAATTTATTTATTTTTTGTAAATTTCTTTGCATATTAGCCTAAATCTAAACAAAATTTGTGTTAATGGTTGTAACTGATTCATTGACTTGTATATAAAAAATATGATTATTTATATATTTTTTGACATTATTTTTTTTTTACCGATATAAGTTAATATCATTGTTCATATTTTACTTATAAAATTTTTGGTAGTAAATATATTCTCCATCCTAGGTTAAAATCCTGGGTCTTAAATATCATTCTAAATTTGCTTTTAATTCCTGTTTGGTATTTTTAAAAAGTTCACTTTTAAAAAAAATTTAGTTTTTAAGCTTTAGTGTTTGGCCTCTATAGAAAGCCACTAACTTTTTTTTCAAAAAAAAAAAAAAAAACTATACACATTCCAAACATTCTAACATTTTTTAGTAAAATTACTATAATACTCTCAATTAAAAAGTTAATTATACTCTCCAAAACAAAATAAAAAATCGTATTAGTATCCCAAACGCTATAACTTAGAAGTAAAAAATAAAGACATATTAAATATTTTAATTAAAAAAATAAACAAGCTACAATAAAAAATTATTTTAGACACTTCTAACTTTTTTTTTCTTAAACTTTTTTTAAAAAAAAACTAAATTTCTTAAAAACTAAACTTTTTAAATATTTCAAATAGGGCTTTAGGTACCATTTGCTTAAAGGTTGTGACGATTAAGTATTTTCTACTCTTATTTTTGAGTCATAGAGTTTGAGTCAAAGATAAATATACTCCACATTGCACAAAAAGAGAGTATAGTCAGCTTCTTCCACTTACCTCTGACCTTATAATTATAAGCAAGAACCTTATGCATTAAGAATAATCCATTTATTTATATATGCCTCTATATGTCAAAATTATTTGCATTTTAATTGTTTATTCATAACCAAGGTATGTTTCAACTATATAGGCAAAATAGGAGGTGGGGCTAAATTAGTAATTAACCACATGCCAATGCCACATAAAGCCAGACAATTGGGATAAAAAAAACACACACACACACACACACAACCTGAAACTCACCTGACCTACAAAGGAGAAAGGGCCATGTGGGATCTAATTTTGACCAAGACTTCTTTCACTATCCATTGTATATATAAATATTAAAGTGAGTATTCTTTTGACATTTATTAGAGTCTAGTGATTCTAGTAAAGCATTTGATCTACTTCCTCTTTCAAAAATAATAAGTATTTAGACATTAGGATTTTGGAAGTTTAGGTATTGCCAAACTTTGGCCATAGAACATAGCATCATATATAATACACAGAATGACCCTTGTTAAAAGAAAAAAAAATGAAATGAAATGAAATGGAATGAAATGAAATTGCTTATTCAGGAGGGAAAAAAAAAACTAAAAGAGCATAAAAGATCCATAAAATTATATATTGAAGGGGCTCAACCCAAACACATATGAGCCCGTCCAAAATTCTGAACCCAGTCCAACAAGCCGAATACTAGAGCAGCCAAGAGGCCCAATGAAGAATACGAACTCAGATTGGACCAACCTTTTAATCTCAGCTGGACGTAATGCTAAAAGATCTAACCGAGGTCAGAGCGCATTTAATGTGATGGGACGACTGAGTTTATAGCATTAATGGCACTGTCACGTCCGTGCATCTCTGAATTGAATGACACCATGATATGATGTGAAATGACTAAGCAGCCCGCTGGCTTTATAAAAAAAGCCCTCAGACAGACACCAAAAGTGAAAAAAGGTGATTCCCGCCAGAACCGAGCTTGGGGGATCCCCCCTTCCCACCAAATTTTGCCTATAAATACTAAATTCAAAGACAAGGTACACACACGCTCTCTTACTTACAGAAACTCTACTAAATTCTCTTCAGAACTTATCATCTCCATCCTACAATTCACTAACTTAGGCATCGGAAGAACTTTCCAACCATGCCCGTCGGCCAGTCTTACCCATATTTTCATGTATAGGAGCAATTAAGCTAATGAGTCCAACAAAGTAGGCCTATTTCTTTTCGTTCTCTCCCATCCCTACAAATTCACTCCACATATATGTCTGTATGTATGTATGTATGTATGTATGTATGTATGTATAACCCTTAAAATGGAAAAGTGGGTGAAATGGATTCCTTTTTTTCTCAAAAATTGGGAAATTTCCCAACCTCTCGCTCATATTTGGTTTCTATTCCTTTTTATGCATATACTTCAGAATGTCTAACTCATTTGATTGTCTATCTATCAAATCTTCACATACTCTCAAAACAAGTGGAGGTGGATTTCCCACTCTTGAATCTTCACGTTAAAGCAACTTTATTTTTGGCAACACCAAAATGATAAAAAGAACATGGCATGCAATGATGTGTATGGGGGCCACCTTTAAAATCCTCTATTTACCTGCATGAAATCCCCTAGGTAGCAAACAAATGATTCACATGGTAAGGGGAAAAAAGGTTATGGGTGATTATTGCATCAAATTATCCCTCTAATTTTGTCTTCTAACTTTCTAATCACCAAAAAAGCTTTACTTATTTTTGGGTTTGGAAAATAATTTTCACACTCCTCTTTTATATAAAAACACTTCCTTTTCTGTCCTTTAACATGTGAATTTACATAACGATCCTTCAACGCAATACAATTTTATAAAAAAAAAAAACAAGGGTAATTTTGTAAATCCATATACTAAAAGATTAAAAAAATAGAGTGAATTTGTACAAAAGGGGAAGTGTGAAACTTATTTCCCTCTTGGAATTTTGAGTGAAAAGAAAAAACAAAATCCTTATTTTAAAATCCATTTAGAATTATATTTTATTTAGTTATTTATTTTATTTATTTTTATTTTAAGTAAATTTTTTTATTATTTAGTCAAATTATTATACTTTTCCGACTTGAGTTGAACCGAAAGGGTAATAAATTTGATCAAAATATGAAAAGGATCAGAAAAGACAAAAGTAATAAAAAATAAGCCAAGTTTTATTTTACTTATTTTTATTTTTAATAAACTTTTTTTTTCATCTTTTGATGATCACATTTCACTTTTCCGGTTTTTGTTATCAAAACAATAAGAAAAAGTAAAGACCTTTAGCTAAAAGAAGAAAAAAAATTCATAAAAATCAAAAATAAATATTATTGGAAGCATCATCCTTAAATCAACAAAAAAGAAAAGAAAAGAAAAAAAACAGTCAATCAATTCCTTAGGAATTAGTAGCTAGGAACTATGACTATTTGAATTGTTTTTTTTTATTATTAATGTCTTTAAAGTAAACAAAATTGATGTAAGCATAATTTGGGTTTTAATTATGGGACATTTATTTAGATTTATATAAGTAGTTATGAGTACCTAGATCTATTAAAACAACAACAACAACACCACCACCCACTCCTTTTCATTTATACATCTATAAGTTTACTGCAAAAGTTACTTGTCTTGTTGAGGAAATACTAACTACAAAGTAAAGCTTTTGACTTTAGATGGGGGGTACTCACATACCCATTTCTCTCACCTTCAAAACCTAATGATTTTGTTCTCCACTAAACCAATGACAAAAGAAAATAAAAATGCTCAGTGTGTGTGTGTGTGTGTGTGTGAGAGAGAGAGAGAGAGAGAGAGAGAGAGAGAGAGAGAGAGAGGTGATTGTGAAGTCAAAACAGTATGGATTGCCCATTGTAGCAATCTTTAGTGGAGTGTGGACTGTGAAGGTGTGGATGAGCATTGAGCTATCTTCAAGATTTTCATCTGCTCAGGACTCATAAACATTTTATTTGTGGATATATTTATAATTCTATATAATAAAAAAACAGTCTTGCTATTTACCCAAACACTTCTATTAAAAAGTGTTTTAACATTTCACATGAGACTTGTTAATTGGCACCCATATAGCATAGGTAGAATTTAGTCACACATCTCATGTAAGGTAATGTCTTTGTCTAATGATATATTCTCAACTTTTCACCGTAAAACTTGTGCATTTCATCCTAATGGTAGTGTTTTACACTACTAAAACTAGTAACTTATAAATTATTACTTATAGCAGAAGTTGTAAGTATTTGGTAAAAATTGTAACTTGTAGCTGAAATAGAAACAAAAAAAAATTGTAATTTGTAGTAGAAGTTGTGAGCGTTTAGATTATATTTTAATTTATAACTCAAATTAGTAGTAAGAAACTAAATATTATAACAGAAAGTATTGGCAAACACCCCGGCGAGTAGCTGGAGATGATCAACCTTTTTTCTCAAATTAGGATAATTAATGTAGATTCTTTTGTGACAAAAAAAATGTAAAGTATTGTGCACTTTTTAATAAAGTGTTAGTATGAGTAGCTTTTTTTTCAAAAAAAACATTAATGCAAAAAATAATTTAATTTAATTAAATATTAATAGATATATGAACAAATCAAATTGTATTTTTCAAATTATAGTACTTTAAACTTAGAGTCAACTACCATCCATTTTAGAAGTAAAATGCTCATGTAGTGCTTATAAATGGTCCGTCTAAAATAATGCTTATTTGTTTATTTTTTTAGTAAATTTTGTTCATCGTTTGGTTAAACTATGATACCTTTCGAACTCATTTAATTCCAGAAAATAAAATTTTATATTGTTTATTTCTATCTTTAGTAAAAAAAATTATCTTTTAATTATTTTTTTATTTCTCTCATCAAAATAGTATAAAAAATAAAGATTTTTTAACCAAGACATAAATAAATAATTAAAAAATAAAGAAAACAGCAAAAATAATACAAATTAGCACAGTCGGGGCCAATATTTGATCAAGTTAAATTATTTTTATATGAATAATGTTTCTCCACCGAACCTAGCTAGCATACTGTACTGTTCGTATAATCATTATGCCCCCAAATTTAAATAAGCTAATAAATAAAATCTTGATGAGTCTTAAGGCTGTGTTTGATTAGAAGATAAAGGATGGGATTAATATAATAATCCCATTTTTCCCACAGTAGAGTTGTGTATGCTATTAGATGTTGGTACCATAAATTAGGATTTGAATCACTTTTATATGCTTCCACATATAAATTACTTTTATTTAGAATATATATATATATATATATACACACACAAGATCTACAAATGCCATTATATGTTCAATTATACCATTATTCTTTCAATTAATTATTTGATAATTTAATAAAATTATGTAACATTAATAATCTATTTTATGTGAATAAAATATTTTTATTTATCGTGTCACCTACACAATATTTGGGAAGCATCTAATAATTTGCCCATTCTCTAAGAGACCCACCCCCACTTTTATTATCAATATATCCCTCCATCCTGGATCAAACTTGAGTTCTTTCGGGCCTTCCTTCGTTTTCTTCGCTATGCAACTTGGTTTCTGTTTGGAATTTTTAAAAAGCTTAATTTTTAAGAGAATTAGTTTTTTTAAATAAAAAATTATTATCATTTGAGATAGTTTTTATAAGTTATAATCTTTGTATGGTAGCTTTTTTGGGTTTTTTTTAAAAATATTTAATACGATCTTACTTTTTATTTTTAAGACGTAGTGTTTACGATAATAACACGACTTTTTTGTTTTAGGAATAGAATTAACTTCTAAACGAAGAGTTTTATATTCATTTTATTTTTTGCAAAAAAAAATAATTTTTTAGATA